>BRZM01002865.1:15178-29351 GCA_033238685.1 Lates japonicus | reverse complement strand
AAAAAAGAGAAACCCCACATGCCTCTTCCATCATCCAGCACATACAAGAGGGTGTGTGTGTGTGTTCTTTTTCTGCTTGTCTGCATCCATCAACTTGAGTACCCTGACACATAATATATCCGCATACCTGTTTATGCCAGTATGATATCAGATGCTGTTTAATAAACCACAGGAAATAGCGCACTCTTCCTTTTCACCCTCCTTCAGGCTGAATCCAGATGTGCAATAGCATCAGTTTGATCTTGATTTATGAGTTTTCGAGGCGGTGATGGATCCGCCAGACAAATCCATGACAAATCTGTCGTGCATGGGGTCTGCCTCTGTGGCTGTCACACTTACAGCGGACAGACCACTTAAAGCCTCCCCTTGACTAACTACAGTCAGAGTCCGTATCCCATCCCGGCAGACCGTTTGCAGGCGTGGGTGCTTTCTGCTTGTCAGTGAACTGTAGTAGAATTCAGACTCGACTCCACCGGATTGATGCAGAGAGTAAACACAAGTGTCTGTTCCCCCCTCCTGTCATGCTTAGAAATAAAGATATTATTTCATTTATGAGAATTTCACCCAATTTTTTTCCACTCATTTTTCTTTGTAAATGTGTTTTTTTTTTCAAGCCAAAGTTGACTTTTCTTCCAGAATCTGAGGTCAATTAATGTGAAAATGAAAATGAACAGCCTGCTGAGCATATAATGAGGATACATTTTCATAAAGTTCCATTACAGTGAGCTTGCACCAGACTTCCACCCCTTCTAATCCATTTCTAACAAGATAAAATAACCTGATACTAATCTCATTGCCTGCAGTTATGCTCAAGCTGCCATGAAGTTTTCCAGAAAGAAAAAGGGAAGAGAAACAGAGCAAACTGTCTGGGAGTGAACTATCTGTTGTATCTTCACCAGACTAGAGATCCTGTTAATCTCTGCCTGTGTTTATTCCTCCATGTCTCTGACAGTTTGTCCTTTCTTGTCAGTTAGAACCATTTCGAAAACATATTCCCCCTCTTCTCTTCTGTCCTCGATTGTTTTTCCACATGACTTCGCTTCGCTGTGCCTCTTTCTCTTTCCTCCCGGATGTTTCCCTGTCTTTTGTGAATGACAGAGTGGCTGATGGTTTTTGTTTGGCCAAGGTACATAAATCAGTGTGAGGAGGGTGGAAACCCAGTCTTGTGATCAGGCAGGTGTGGATGAAGAGAGATTTACACTTAAATCAAAGCGAGCATCATCAGTGGAAACCCTCAGGTACCTGCTAATACACACACATGCACACACGCGCGCACACACACACACACAAAGACATACTGAGGGTGACACTGGTGTTCAGTCATGTCTTTTTGCTCCTCCAGACAGCACTAATCGATTTGGTAACCTCTGCCTCTGGCTCTTAGTGTTTGAACGCAGCAGTGCGTGCGTGCATGCACGCGCGTGAAGCTGTGTGTGTGTGTGCGCGCGCGGTCACTCCATAATCGTCTCCTGCAATCCTAAATTAAATAGCACTAACGTAGACCAATGTACAAGACTAATCTGGGAGCTCCAGGTTGACCAAAACTTTCATTAGGGAAATGACTCAACAGGGATGATACACTCCAGGCTGGTTACACACACACACACACACACATGCACACACACACCCACACACCCCCTGCCAGGTAAGTACACTAATAAATCATACATAATCTGTAATAAAATGAGCGTGCTTGCATTTTATCGAAAATCACAAATGGCAGCTTGTGTCTGGATGTGACAAGAGCACAGTTTGTCAGTGTCCTGCAAATCATCTCTTTAGTGTTGCTCTTTTCACTGTTTGTGATGTCACTTCGTGCCGACAGCTGAAAAACTGAAACAAAAATAATTTCAATAAAGATGTAGAAAATTAGGCATTAATGTGCAAACATACAGTAAATCATCAAGACAGCTGTAGTGACATTTTTGCAGTCACCGCATGCCCGGTCATTCAAATGACCTTTAAACCTGTTGTATTATTTGTAGAGGCCAGATAAAAATGTGTACTGTCAATCATCATCCACAAGAGAGGGACCCACCTGAATGTATGTCAGATACTGGTCAACATTGGAGCATTTTGGGATGCTGTAGCCCTTGTAGAAGTTGAAGGCAGGTCCGAACATGTCCTCACTGAACCAGACCTTGGCAAAGGTGTTGAGGAGGCGCTTGTCATAGTCATCGGTCACACGGCCACCGTACTGAATCTCTCCGATCATGTATCGCACTGTGTTCCATGACACGCCCTGTGGAGATAAGAAATGATGATTGTGATGGTCACAATAATCGACCAAAACAAAATAAGCTGATTAAGTTGTTCTTATTTGATTTGTTCTGTGTATTGTGAGGAGGAAACTGGATATACGATGGGAAAGGTAGACTGTGCTCTTTTATCTTTGATGGCATGGTAATGATTTCTGCTGTACATGTTTATTAAAGGTGACTAATTCCTTTCATATCAAATGACATCAACACTTCATAGACAAGTACATCTTCTGAATGACAGACACTAAGCAATTTGTTAACTCTAAAGAAATGGGACCAAAGGAAATGAATACATTAGCATTATAATGTGAGTTTGTAATGTATCAAATACATAATGAATTCCTATGTGAGTATTGACAAATCCTCATTTCTTATGACACATTTATTACATTTTGACATGCTGCCACATTACACAAGGTGCTTATTTCTTGAATTGAACTGAATGCTTTAATCATGATGGGGGATAGCTGTAAAGTTGATATATGACAAGAGATTAAATGCTGCTGCATATGTAACTATTCCTTGTCATTTTCGATTTTCAACAAGCCTACTTTTGATCTATTCATTTGAATACATTCACTGTAATTTTAAGATGATTTTTTTCTGCTTTATAAAAACCTTTTAGAGAGACAACCTGCTGTTCACTTCTTCCACCAGTAAAAGCCTATCACACAGCATTTTAAACCATCATCATTCTGTAAATCCACACTCAGAACTGGTAGCTGTTCAAGATGTGTGCAGTCACCTTATCCACTTTCTATGTGAACAAAGACTAGTGTGCAGTATTGTTAAACACCTGAGAAGTGTCACTTCTACCTTTTTAATGTCCATGTCATCGAGGTGGTTCTGAACAAACTGAACGGTGGCATTGAAGTCAGCCTGGTTGAACTCGTAGGGGATGTTCCATCCCAGAGGTCCATACTTTCTCCTCTCCTGTACAGTGCTGTGGAGAAATGCAACTCCATAGAGCATTGGCTTCCACTGCACCATGTTACTGACATCCAACAGGTCCTGGTTTATACCTGGTGAGGGATACATGGACATGAACACATGATCAGTCTCTTGAACAGAAGGCTAAGAGTAAAATCTAAAGAAAATCATGGTGGTTCTTTGAGTTTTTGAGGTCAGCATTTGGAGCGGTGATTCAAAGCCTTTGGGCAAAAAGTTTGTTACTTATACTGCTCCAGACTTGGAAGCCATAAATACATAAGAACAGATACCAGTTCAGATTCCCTTTTCAAAGACAGAATGAAAAAGCAAGGCTAAAAAGAACCAGCTTTAAGCTTGTGACTTTCGATTTGAGTGAACGATGTTACTTACATATTTGCTGATCGAATCAGTTCTATTAAATTGGTTTAAATATTTTACAGTGTAGCAATTTCCAGGACTCCAGGCATTATACACATAATGGATACACACTTAACTTTGTGTAATGCAAGATAGCAATTCTCTTCCAGGAAATCTCATAGGTAATATCTCAAAAGGCTTTACTGAACACTGATGAAGTCTGGGAATTCCCACTTATAATCTACATAACTACCACATATTGGATTTCCAAAATGTTCAATTACTGAAAAGAATTATCATCTAACAGGCAGTTTGGTTTCTCCCTAATCCAGATGGTTCAGACTGACTCTTTAACACATGAAGCACAGCTTTGAAGGAATATGGGAAGGATCAGTACAGCCTGAAAACAGACTCTGAATTCTGAATGCACTGCCCACAACAAATACGATTTCCCCAAATCTGATGAAGAAATGCAATTTTTAACTGCAGCCAGGATTCAAGAGCTGAAGGTAAGTGTGTAGCCAGACTCTTGGTTGCCCTTCAGGAGCCACATGTATCCCTTTTCCATGTGAGCCAGGCAAAGACAGCTGGTTTATACATATGAAATATTCATCTCTTTCTCCCTCTTTAGGGTTTGAATAAAAACACAAACTATGCATTTCAACTTCAAATTTCAGGAACTGTACAGGCTTCTGGCACCTGGATGTAACTCAATGACTTAAGCAGCAGATAGCTGTTTATCATCTTTTGTCCCACTGACTTTCCCCCTAGAACACATCTCTTTAGCTATTGATCACTTATGACTGATGGTCTGTGTGTATGCCTGAGTGTGTGCATCCACAAATGAGTTGTACACCTCAAGAATAATAAGACAGCCTATTCCAGTGTTATGATTATCCTGCTTACACAGACACACCTGTGTGATTTCCTTATAATGATAAACTAGTGATCAATCTGCTGACATTTTACTTCAGTTCATTTAAGACTAGAGCACTTTATTGACTGATGACAGGATATGTGCATCTTTATTCCTAGTGCAGTCTCACCACTGAACGTGCTCAGTAAAGAAAAAGAAAACAGATTTCTAGTTAGTTTTCCTTTTAAGTGAACCAAACTGACCCACCTCCATAGGTTCTTTTAAGCCCCGCCTTGAGGCCCTGTGGTGGTTCATTAGTGAACTTGATTGACATCTGCAGAAGGGTGATGGGGAAGTGTCTGTGGACCTCTGTGGTCATCCAGAGACGGAAGCTGTCATGTACAACATCTGTCTCTGTGACCGTGTCCATTAACTCGTCCATGAAGTCCAGACCCAGGTGGCAGTTCTGGAGTAAGGCCCAGCCGCCCTGGGGACAGTTAGTGATGGTAATCATTATCATCCATATCATGGACTGCAAAATGATGATGTGGTCAAGATCTTGAAAAAAAGATCTTTGTGGGTGACTAACTGATAGGTTTGGCCTGTCTGTAAGGGATCAGAGTTTAAACACACATTTTTAGAGACAGAGAACCTTACTGTCTTGTTCAACATATTGCATGGAATAGCACTTTATGCTGCTACATCAAATGATGCAAAAATAGCAGCAACCTCACACCACTGACTCACATTAGCCATGGTCTGCTGAAGAAGCTTGCGGGCATGGACCTCTTGCCCTTGTCCCATGGAGACATATCGGGTCTCAATCTTCAGCCTCTTCCCCAGTGCAATGATGGAGTCAGTTGGATCTGAGCCCATTGACAGGAAGCAGATGAGAGGTGTTCGCGGGTCTGATTCCTCCCATGTCTTCTCCAAATCCAGAATTACCCCTTCAGTGTACTTCTCCCCCATTGCGTCCATTATGTATTTACGGGCCTAGAGGAGAGAGGGAAAGAACAGAGAGTATGTTTGTTGACTGCTTCATAATGCAACACCCTAAAACACTGGGGAAAAGACTTGTTCACCATTGCAGGCCAATTTAAAACTAAATATTGGAATAAATCATCTTTCTGAAAGGCTTGGGACTGAGTGAATAGTTCAAAGGATGTTTTTACAGGCTTACTCTTCAGTCAACAGTAAAGACTAGAGGGGGGTGGGGGTGGGGGGTCAGACAAGGACAACTGCTGGATTGTTTGTGAGTGCAACAAAATAAATTCCACTCCAGGCTTGTCTGCAGTGGACCAAAAAACTACCCGTTAGTAAAAAGTGAATGTCCATTAGCCTTTGTAGATATTCAGGCTCAGTAAGCTTCAGAGAGAGAGCGGTTTTACTATATGTGTGCCACTTTTCCCTTCAAGGAAAGCTTTGGCCAAGGGGGATGTTACTACAGATTAAGAGATTTTTAGACTTTTTTTTCTGGGCCCAGTCTCATTAATACAAGTATATCTTTTAAGGATACCAGCATCTCATTCCATGCCCTAATCCATCAATTAATTATGAATATGCTGCTTTAAGTTACTTTGCTGAATTGGATTTACAACACTTCTTCTGTTCATTATGAAAGTGGAAACAAATGTATTGTGACTAAGCTGATTAGTGTGTCTTTTCCAACCTGTGCAATGGTCCTGTCGGGACACCAGCAGCGTATCAGGAGCAGGCGTCTAAAACAGTCGAGAGCCTGGTCATAGGAGTTTGGAACCACCTCCTCCTCTGGGGCCTCTTTATCAAACCACGACTTCCACTGCTTCTCATTACGACTTATCTGAAAGACAGTGTAAACAGTTCTGACATAGGAACACATAGATAGAAATGAGAAAACCTTTTATTACTTCCTAACATAACATAACACTGATTCTGGACAGAAGATGATGATGTGGGGATGGGATTACTGCAAGCAAACACATTTAGACACATGCATTGATTGTCAAAGCATCTTCAGACTTAAATCTATCAGTAGAAAAATGAATGCAAAAAGACAAAAAAGAAAAGATCAAATGTACCCCATGTTTCTGTTAAATACTGAAATGTATTCACTGTGCACTCTCCTAGTTTCACACCACAAATTGTCCAAATTGTCCTAATGTGCTTGAGGACTATGATGAACATGTGGCTTTCTGCACCTTTCTGTACCTGCACAGCATGTTTGAGTGCTGATTATTAATGTTTTTGTCCCTTTTCCTCTTCTTCAGTACTTACATAAAAAGTAGCATAGTTCAGAACCAAACCCAGTAGGATTAAACAAAAATAATCAAACGCATTCTGTCTACTATATACTGTGTGTTCTGTCTCTTTCCATATCATATAATAGTATATACACTGCTCAAAAAAATAAAGGGAACACTAAAATAACACATCCTAGATCTCAATGAATAAAATATGCCAGTTGAAAATCTTTCTTCATTACATAGTGGAATGTGTTGAGAACAAAATAACATAAAAATGATCAATGTAAATCAAAATTATTATTCCATGGAGGTCTGGATTTGGAATCATACTCAAAAATGGAAAATCACATTACAGGCTGATCCAACTTTAGTGGAAATTCCTCAAGACAAGTCAAAATGAGGCTCAGTAGTGTGTGTGGCCTCCACGTGCCTGTATGACCTCCCTACAATGCCTGGGCATGCTCCTGATGAGGCGGCGGATGTTCTCCTGAGGGATCTCCTCCCAGACCTGGATTAAAGCATCAGTCAACTCCTGGACAGTCTGTGGTGCAACGTGGCGTTGGTGGATGGAACGAGACATGATGTCCCAGATGTGCTTGATTGGATTCAGGTCTGGGGAACGGGCAGGCCAATCCATAGCATCAATGCCTTCATCGTGCAGGAACTGCTGACACACTGCAGCCACATGAGGCCTAGCATTGTCATGCATCAGAAGGAACCCAGGGCCCACTGCACCAGCATATGGTCTCACAATAGGTCTGAGGATCTCATCCTGGTACCTAATTGCAGTCAGGGTACCTCTGGCTAGCACATGGAGGGCTGTGCGGCCCTCCAAAGAAATGCCTCCCCACACCATTACTAACCCACTGCCAAACCGGTCATGCTGGGGGATGTTGCAGGCAGCAGAACGTTCTCCACGGCATCTCCAGACTCTGTCACGTCTGTCACATGTGCTCTGTGTGAACCTGCTCTCATCCATGAAGAGCACAGGGTGCCAATGGTGAATCTGCCAATCTTGATGTTCTCTGGCAAATGCCAAACCCCCTGCACGGTGTTGGGCTGTAAGCACAAGCCCCACTTGTGGACGTTGGGCCCTCATACCACCCTCATGGAGTCCTGCTGGAGGTCATTTTGCAGGGCTCTGGCAGTGCTCCTCCTGTTCCTCCTTGTACAAAGGAGGTGGTAGCGGTCCTGCTGCTGGGTTGTTGCCCTCCTACGGCCCCCTCCACGTCTCCTGGTGTACTGGCCTGTCTCCTGGTATCTCCTCCATGCTCTGGACACTGTTCTGACAGACATAGCAAACCTTTTTGCCACAGCTCGCATTGATGTGCCATCCTGGATGAGCTGCACTACCTGAGTAACTTCTGTGGGTTGTAGACACCGCCTCATGCTACCTCTAGGGTTGAGAGCACTGACAAAATACAAAAGTGACCAAAACATCAGCCAGAAAGGATGAGAACAGAGAAATGGTCTGTGGTCACTACCTGCAGAACCACTCCTTTATAGGGGTTGTTTTGCTAATTGCCTCTCATTTCCACCTGTTGTCTGTTCCATTTGCACAACAGCAGGTGAAATTGATTCACAATCAGTGTTGCTTCCTAACTGGACAGGTTGATTTCACAGAAGTGCAATTGACTTGGAGTTACATTGTGTTGTTTAAGTGTTCCCTTTATTTTTTTGAGCAGTGTATAATGACCTCTATGTCAATGCATTGACATATAGCATACAGTATATGCCTTAAATACGGAAGATACACACACATTGATGATCAAAGCATCATTTCACAACAAACAGACTGACACATCATATAATGCTGTAAACACTATATGCTTCCAATACATAATATGATTGCTTGATAGCACAACATATGCTACATACTGTGACATCTCATAGCCTGTTAATCACTGTGTTTACATGCACAAAGGAAACTAGTTTACTGGGAAACATCAGGTTAAAACAGGAAATCAGGATTCACGTTTAAGGTACATGCACCGCAATAACCTGGTAACTGTATAACTAGTATTTACATGCAGCTGGTCAGTGATCAGATTTACCTCAAGCATCTTTTTCATCCCCAGAATATTTTAAGTGTATTAATAATACATGATGCAGCTTTGCAACCTCCAGTGTTTATTTTTTGCATTTTGACTCATGGTAAAAACAGAGCACTGGCCTTTTGTGGAGAGAGCACACTATTTTTCCTTACTGTGTTTATGTTGTGTATGTATGTTATTAGGCATATTCATTTTAGCTTACATTTTAGTAGGTTAGCAGTTAAGTCTCTCTCATGAATATGTGCATATGCAAACCCTGTTAGAAACCCAGTAAAATCAGATATTATTATTACATTTAAGAAATTAGGTTACTACAGTACAGTGTTTTCATCCTCTTTCTAGAGGATTTGTTATTCACTTTTCTGATGGCTATATGGGTCATTTTGAGACTCACTGTGTCCTCCTCAATAAGTATTTACTCAGGAAAGTGAAGCAGCCACCTGCTTTACATTTAAGTTGAACACATTCACAACTGAGAGCTGCTTGCCTTTGTCTATTAGCCACTGAGCTCTTAAGCACTGAGCTCCACTTAAGAATTTAAGGGGTTCAGTACTCTGAAGAGCTGAACTGAAGAGCACATTAACAGCAGCTGTTGATAGAGAATCATCCCACATCTGAATTTCTGAGCCAGCCTGGGGATTTGAGTGAACTTCTTCAAGCACAAGGCTAAAATGGCTGCCTGAGTATGATGTTTGTTTCTTATGTGAAATGAGGTGCAGTTTTTGAGAGCTTTTGTGTCACGTTTGTAGTACAGTCTTGTTTTAAGTGTCAGGACCAAGCTGTAAGGAGGCCCAGATATTGTGTCTCTCTTTGGTGGGAAATGATGGCACAATCCCAACCTCACCCTGTTTCGTGGTGACTGATTTCATGAAACAAAGAACTGCTAATTCACCTCCACCTCTTAATCATCCACACAAAACTACATGTGTATTTGTGTATGTGAAGAAATACAGAACTACGCACTCACACACACACGCCACACACACACACAAAATATGTGTGTATGTGCCCACATGCGCAGCCAAAAGTAATTGATTGGAAGTTTCTCCAAACTAAGCTCATTTCACAGAACACTGAGCTTTTCCTTCCATGGGAGCCACCAGGCTGTCAGTCACCTACAAGTGTGTGTATCTGACGTATGTGAGTGACAGTCAATCGTGATGAGTCTGTGCATGTGTATAAAAGAAAGAGATGATGCGAGACATCATGAGACTGATATTGACATGCTTACTAGAGCGGTTACTAGAGAGGTGTGAAAAAAAAATTAATAAGCACCTAGAGACCACTTCTGAATCTGTGTGTGTGTGTGTGTGTGTGTGTGTGTGTGTGTGTGAAATAGATGACAGCTGGAGTAACTGCTATCTGCAGACTTAATAAATACAAGTCCTTGTTGGTTAAAACCGCTATTAAAAAGAGGTATCATAAACCTGTCAGAGTGTTTGTTGATTGAATTCTGCATTTGTGTATGTGTGTTGTACCTGATCCAGTATATTAGAGAATCAAGCACAGTTTGCCGTGAGCTCTACAAGGTTGAGCCAGGTCATGTCAAGGATCCATTTAGTTGGTTTCTGAGGGCAAGCCTTTTAGGTCCAGAGACCGATGACACATACACGCAAAACATGAAAATATATTAAAAATACAAAAATACAGAATGATGTATGTAAGGAATGTTTCAAATACATAAATGTATTGCAAACACAACCTTCAAAATGGGCCACAAAAGTCATGTTGTGAGTCCATAAGCTTAGCAGGTCGGAGCTGACAGATGGTGGTTGCATGGAAGTAGCAGACTGTGTCTGTTCTGGCCTCTTGCCAGTTGTCATGGCTGGCTTGCCCCTGCGGTGAGGAGCACTCCATATCTCTTGATTCACTGAACCCACACTACCAATATGTTTGTAATTTGTGTAAACCTGGACATGAGCTTTGAAAACTGTATTCAAGGAGTAACACAATACAGCATTAAAAAAAAAAAAGAAAGTACCCAAGAGGAAATGGCAGGTATAAAACAAACTTAGAAGCCCTCTTTAGGTTGAAATTCAAATGCAGTCTTAGTGGAAACATTATTAGTAAGGTCAAATCACATAATTGCAGGTACTGACACAACAAATCAGTCTCCAACTGTCTGAAGATGGATATTACAGACCTTTCTTCCTGAACCATTTACTTTACTTTATATTCTGCCAACTTAAGAGTTACTCAGCTCTTCAGTAAATACTTAAGTCTGAAAATAAAGTCCTTGTTTTTGTTACAGCACCAAATCATCAAAATTTTCTAACTTTCTCCATGGCTTAGTATAGACCATTGGTCTTGGGGAAAATTAGTAGATCTGGGGAAGCTATTGGACTTGATAACCAACTCAGGGTTTACCTTTAACCAACATTACAACTTTGTTTGCATATTACCCCCACCCACATAATTTCCTCTCTGTGGGCATTCACTAGGTTTCATTTACTGCATTTTAGCACAGAGCAGTGTTTTGAAACTTGCCGAGTAATTCACCAGTAAACATAATGCTTGGTTTCCACTTCCCACATGCACATAAATGCCTCCAACCTCGCACACCTAAAACAATAAATAAATAAATCGGCAATCCATGCCTACCTGCATGAATAAATGAGACAACTGAACTTATAAAATATTTGGCTTTACCTTAATGAGTGTGTGAGAATTATTGTTGGACCCTGGTGCTTTGTGTCAATCTTCAGTGTCAACAGCAAAGTGAAGAGGAACTTGTGCTCTTCAGAGCAGACCCCGTGCTGCATACTTATATATACCTCAAAGGTCATGAACTCTATGATGTTGGTGGGATATGCTTGTTGGGTGATAGGGTTTTCTGGAGGACCTGCTCATAGAATTTCAAAGCAGATATGATATGATTGAGTTTCATCAAATTTGTATAATTTGTAATCAGCAATTTGTATAATAAATACTTTCTTATAAGCTTCTTATAGTTTCTATATATAATATTGCATAGTTCAAATTTTAATATTAACTCCTACAACCTCAAATACAAACTAGAGATCACAGCATGTTCAGACTAATAAGCACACTGCAGTCTGGTTTTGGTTTATTGACTTGTGTGTTAACAGTGGCTGTGAGGCTCAGGATGTCTGTGGTGCTTGGTAACAAGAATTACATGAAAAGATTCAGCCATTATGATAATTGGTGTTAAAAAAAAATGACTAAAATGGACTGTCATTATATTTTAACAATAACACTTTTGCACTATGTATATAAATGACATAGAACAATTTGAATGTCCATGCTCAATCTGTAGTGACAATAGCTTCCACCTGTAATAACTAACATAAGCTGAAGATAATTGCAGAGGCTAAGACAACAAATCAATTATCTCTCCACCCTAGTACATTCATTTCTGATACTGCAAACAAATACTACACAATACTAACTATAAAAGGTAAGTAAGGAGCAATAATATAATATGAGATATACTGATTTCTGAAGATTTAAATAATTTTGAGATTTGATGAGACAATATTGGATCAGAATTAGGCTACTATTGTCTCAATTGTATTCAGATAGAACATGATTTATTCAATAAGTGGATACAGTAAATTGAACATCCACAAATTTAAAGCAATTAGATCCAACTGCAAACAAAAACTACCTTTTGAAAACTAATAATGGTCCATATACTTGATGTCAACAAGATTTCTCTTGATACAGCTCAATGGTGACGCTTCTTCAAAGTTGTATTTCATAACTGCTCGATTGAACTGCTGCACCTACTATTTAAGTTTACTTTTGGAAATTAAAGATACTAAATAAGTCCCTACACCCTATTATCTCTCAGACAATCATTAAAGTTTTATTTGTGCTACAGAGATTCAGTTCAAGAGCCCTTCTGCATCAATTGAAAGCTCCAAATTATGTAATATGTCATAATCACAACTTGTTACATTTTAAAACACAAAATGAACTTTTGTAACAAAGGTAACTATCTTTCTAATTCAATTTTTTGAAAACATATGGTTGTATCTCTTTCCCTGTTGTACTTATACTGTTGACAGTAAATGGGGACAAGTAGACAGATAACAGATAATGAGGCAAGTTGTGGGCCACAGATTGAACTGCCTGGCTTTAAGATGCCTGAATTATACAATATTAGCTAAGTACTTTTAAAAGCTTTGTTATATAAGGCTGACATTGAGCTGCACAGAAATGTGTTTATAAAAGAACCACTCATTAAAAAGAGCAGCAAATAGCAGAGCATTTCACCTAGCCAGAGAAAGGTCAAAAGTCCCAGGAACCCAGAGAGGTCTGATACATAACATTCACCATACTCATTTCAGTGATCAGGAAGTACAGGATACTGCCCTGGTGGCCACTGAAACACACAAACACAACAATTGCAATAGTAATGGCAAAATAAATGCTATGTAACCAGTTCTGGAGGAATTGTTCATATTCTATGTATGGCCTTTATTTATGAAAAGAAGAAAGAAGAAAAAATCTTGTTACCCAATATTTGTTTTATCATCAGTTGTAGTACAGATTAGATGATTTTATTAATAACTCAAAATTGTTGTATTGCTCTGTCAATATTGAATACAGCACTGAAACATTCACAATGTAGTAGGAAAAGTGTATGAACCCTAGTTCATGACATCAACAAAAGCTAATTGGAGTCAGGAGTTAAAACTGAAGTCCAACTAATGAAACCAGATTGATGTTAGGCCTATAAAAAAACAGTTTGCTATTCCATCTGATGAATCATGCCTTGCAAAAAGAGAGATCTCAGAAATCTTGCTATCAAGAATTGTTTATTGCCAAAGCTAGAAAAGGTCACAAAGTATCTCAAAGAGTTTAGATATTGTGAGTTCAGACAAACTGTCTATAAATGGAGACAATTTAGTTCTGTGGCTATACTCCCTAGAAGTGGGTGCCCAGGCTAAAGCAGGCACACACTAAGATAATTGGGCCCACTCAATGTAGTCCTCTACTGATCAAAAGTCAAAGCAAAGGCTTTGATTTGCTGGCTTTTCTGCAAAGGCTCGATTATTTGATGGTTCAAATTCATTATCTTGCCAGATTTTCCTGTGGTGTGAAGTGTATAAGAGGATTTTATCCTCCCCGAAGATGATCGGGTCGCCTGATAAATATTAAACGCTCAATATTTACAATCAGAAATCCTGTGGGGGTACACTGAGGAAAGCTGAAACATGCAGCCTTGGGTTGTTAAGTGTGTGAACGGAGCTTATAGCCAATCAGAAAGCAACAACAGACATTGTCGCCTGCTATGTTTGTTTACTGCAAAGTCGTGTTCGCTCATGCAAGATTTCAAGCTTTGAGAGTTAAGACTCTGGCTGGCGAGACTTGAGCCTTTTAGTGTGGTGTGCTGTGTTGGTCTTCTCATTGCACACCACACACTATAAGAACAACAAAACTGTGAAATCTGGACATTATTTGTTGTCAAGGGAGCACCATGATTTAGCCAGCACTTGGGCCTGGAGCAGATCACCATCATGGTGG
>BRZM01002865.1:0-15078 GCA_033238685.1 Lates japonicus | reverse complement strand
ACCCAAAATAAGACTTCGCTACACACAATAATCATTACTTACAAAACTGAAAGGTAGTCTTATGAATAATAATTAAAAAACTTCAAACTAATTTAGGAAACACAACATATAGAACAGAATATTTTATTTTGTTAGCAACTGAACAGTTCAAAATCTCCTTTCTTTTCCACCTCTCTTTTCTCTCCTCTCTCTCTACAACAACATTTCCCTTTGCAAAAACTCTCATCATCATTCATCCATGTCCAAGTTATTTGTTATGGACTTCTCATGTACAGATCACCAAATCTCTTTTCAGTAACATGGTGCGACGATAGGGGTTCGAACCCGACAATGTGGAGAAGGAACCTCACACGCTGCTGAAGACACACCAACTGCCAGGGCTGTTACATAATTTATGCAACTAAGTCTTCCCGCCCGTGGCTGCGTTGAAACCTGACACCACACTGTCCGGATACGTCTTGGCTCATTTGCATGCTAACAGGATTGGATGTTTACTGAGGACTGAGGGGAGGAGTGTGTGTGCGCTGACCAGCCTGTGAATACACACACAGCGGAGGGATGAGATAAGAAGTTGATACCATATCGTCTTCGTGTCCCTTTTCAGCGTTTTTTTCCGCTACTGCGATAATTTTGTCAACTTGTACGTATTAATTTAGTGAGTATAGTAAAAACGTGCTTTCTCAACTTCTAAAATTTTGATTTGAGGGGGCACTGCCTCCTCTTGCCCCTGCGTAGAGCCGGCCTCGGTGTACTTTTTTTTTCATACACTGCATCTGCATTTTGGTTCAAAGAGGGTGTGCTTTGATTTTCACATGACTCTACATTTCAAATCAAGGTTATACTGGTGTGTACAAATACATATAGAATAGGACATAAATAGCAATTTCATTTAGTTTAATTAAACTGATTAAATTATGCAATATTAGTATAGATAACAGATGGATGGATTTAATCATTAACAATAAACCTACCTCATCACACATGTGCATGCTGAGGATGAAAGCCAGTGGATGGATAACCCTTGTTTTTTAGCCAGACAAAATGAACATATTTCATGAAAGCTGGACTGAGGATCATCACCTGTTGAGGAGGTAAGGTTAGCCTTTAAGCTCACATTTATGAACCATTCCTTTGTACATTTATTATTGCATGATTTATCAGATAGCTACAGTGCTGTGCAAAAGCTTTAGGCACTAAAGATAAAGTGAGGATGCTGTCAAAAATAATTTTTATTCATCAACTATCAACTATGTCACGTTCCATAATCAGGGAACCAGACAAAAAGGTGGAGACCACACCAGGCATAACTTTTAAACAAAGAAATTTATTAAACAACTCAAGAAAAAGGAATCAGTAATCAGTAGTATATTATGGATGCGTGTCTGTAAGTGAGGTGGCTGAGGGTATGTGTATGAGTATGTGGATGCGAAAACCTAGAGTCAAACCAACATAATCCACTAAACAAAGAAAACCAGGCCCCAAACAATCCCCACGCGATGTGCTGGAGATCCAAGCAGAACAAACTGCAGAGAGACTGCCTGCCCCCTCAGCAGAGTACTTCTGATCAGGCCTAATGTCCACACCCACACCTCGCCAGGTGCCAGCCATCCAGCCTGATGATCCTCAACAGGCAGCACCAGGACTGGGAAGGATCTCCTCCATCCGTCACACCCCCCCGAATAAGACAGAGGTACCAACTCTGACCCGGTGAGCTACAAAAAAACAGCAACAACAACATCAACAAACACACATTACTCCTGTCATAACTAGACTGGTCAACTGGAACATATCATAGCAGGTCATACAGAGAATCCCCTCTCCCCCCCATTATCCCACCAACACTCCCCCTTCCCATGACCCAGCAACTTTGGATCCAGCAGAAGCATCTTTAAGAAAACATGAGAATGGGACCGTGGCCTGAAAACAGGAGAGGAGAGGAACACAGAAATAGGCACCTAAAGGGGCATGTTATAACACAGGTGCACGCGACAAGGTATCTGCCACCCCATTGTCTCTGCCCTTAATGTGACGGATATCTAAATGATATGGCTGCAAAAATAATGCCCACCGCATCAACCTTTGATTGGGATTCTGCAATGACCGCAAAAAGGTCAAAGGGTTATGGTCAGTATAAACAACCAACTGAGAACTTGACCCAATATAAACATCAAAATGCTGTAGAGCTAGAACCAAAGCCAGTGCTTCTTTCTCTATAACTGAGTAATGACGCTGGTACCCTTTAAACTTCTTAGAGAAGTAACTGACTGGTTTTTCAACCCCCTTCTCATCCACCTGCAATAACACAGCACCAGCCCCAGCATCACTGGCATCCACCTGCAACATGAAGGGACGGTCCAGCCGGGGAGCTGCAAGCACGGGAGCCGACGACAACAGCTCTTTCAAATGCGTAAAAGCCTGTTGACAGAGGGGAGACCAGACATATTTAACATCCTGTTTCAACAAATCAGTCAGGGGAGGAGCACTCACTGAAGCAAAGTTAGAACAAAACTCCCTATAATAACCAGCCATTCCTAGGAAACGTAACAATTCTCGCTTTGTGGTTGGAACAGGGAACTCTTGTATGGCTCTGACCTTTTCCTGAATTGTACACACCTCTCCTTGCCCAACCAACCTCCCCAAATAGGTCACAGTGGCTTTGGCAAATTCGCATTTTGCCAGATTGACCGTCAGCCGTGCCCAAAGAAGCCTGTCAAACAAAGCCTTCACCCGCACTAAATGGTCTTCCCATGTATCACTAAATATTACAACATCATCCAAATAGACTGCACAACCCTCCAGCCCCCGCACCACCTTATTCATCAATCTTTGAAAGGTGGCTGGAGCGTTGCGCAGCCCAAACGGCATAACTGTGTATGAATACAAACCAGATGGAGTGACAAATGAACAGATTTCCCGTGCTCTAGCAGAGAGCGGAACCTGCCAGTATCCTTTAAGAAGATCAAACTTACTAACGTACTTGGCAGACCCCACCAAATCTATACAGTCATTCATCCGGGGCAGAGGGAAGGAATCAGGTTTTTGTTACAGCGTTAACCTTCCTAAAGTCAGTGCATGGCCTAAATGTAGAATCAGGCTTTCTGACCAGGATACAGGGAGACGACCAGCTGGAGGTGGAAGGAACAGCAAGACCATTTTCAAGCATATAATCTACCTCTAAATCCAGTATCTGTCGCTTTTCAGGATTAACTCGATAGAATCGTTGAGTGATGGGCTTTACATCCCCCACGTCCACATCATGCTCTATTAAGTTGGTACATGTAGGGGTATCAGAGAACAGACCTGGATACGCTTGAATAATCCCAGCTAGTTGTTGTCTTTTAGTCTCATCCAATTGTCCAAGCAATGAGTCTAACCTGGCCAAAGTTTCAGAATTTTTGAGACGGGGCTGTAACACCACATCATCATACATCTCTTCCTCCAGTCCAGTACCAGCCACCAAAACAGGGCTATCTTGAGCAACATCATTGTCACATGCAAAATATGGTTTGAGCAAATTTACATGACAAACCTTGACTGACTTTCTCTTATTTGGCATCTCGATCAGGTAGTTTTGCTCTGAAACCCGACGGACAACATTACAAGGACCAAAGAACTTAGCCTGAAAAGGGGATTCAATCAGCGGCTGCAAAACCAACACCTGGTCACCTGCACAGAACTCACGGTGCTCCACTTTTCGGTCAAACAACTGTTTCATTTTCCTTTGAGCCATTTGCAAATTTCGCTTTGCCAATTCCCCCACCTCATAAAGCCTGTGTCTGAACCCATTTACGTAAGAAATTAGATTTTTCGGGGGATCAGAGGTGACCCACTGATCACGTATCACAGACAAGGGACCCCGAACAGTATGAGCAAAGACAAGCTCGTTGGGACTGAAGCCTGTACTCTCTTGCACAACCTCTCTGGCTGCCAACAGAAGCCATGGTAGACCCTCTTGCCAGTCTGCCTTTAACTCAGTGCAATACGCCCGCAGCAATGATTTCAAATGCTGATGAAAACGTTCAAGTGCCCCTTGACTTTGTGGATGGTATGCTGAGGACATATTATGGGTCACATTAAGTTGTTTAAGCACCTGGGAGAACAACCGAGAAGTAAAATTTGACCCTTGATCTGTTTGTATAACTTTTGGAATTCCAAAGACAGATATAAACTCACTAATAGCCCTCACCACAGACTTTGTAGTGATTGACCGCAAGGGATAAGCAGCCGGATATCTGGTGGACTGACACATTATCGTTAGCAAATAAGAGCAACCAGATTTGGACCGAGGAAGAGGTCCTACACAGTCCACTATCAAATGATCAAAAGGCTGACTCACTGCAGGAATTGGACACAAAGGCACTGGTTTCAAAGACTGATTTGGTTTACTAGTAACCTGACAAGTATGACATGTCTTTATATATTTAGAGACATCATATTTCACACAGGGCCAGAAAAAATGCTGTAGCACCCGATGGTAAGTCTTTTTGACCCCCATATGACCTGCAATATTATCATGTGCTGTCTGAATCACTGATGTTCGAAACTTTTCAGGTAGTACCACTTGTACAATGGGATCCCCACCAACCCCATCACCATGAGGAGTCCAAACCCTCAACAGCAGGTCATCCTGGAGTACATAACCCTGTTTAATGTTTCCCACCTGACAGGAAGACACCACCAACTCATACAGATCTTTCAGAGATGGATCCTTTTTCTGTTCCTGCACCAAGTCTGCACGAGAAACACAAAGATCATTTGGCACAACAAAGGACAAAACTTTTGCTAGGCCCCTAGTTACCCCACCGTCAGGCAATGCTGTAGCCATGGCGCGAGTCACAGCACACACCACCGAGGGCGTTTCCTCCCCTTCCTCTGCCTGCTGCCGCACCCCCATCAGTGCCACAGTGGGACCTGTTGCAGTGACTTCTAAAGGATTTAGAGAGGAACAACATGAAAGATCTATCTGTTCTGGATGCACTGATACTGGAGATGTAACATCACCCCCTACAGGAGCTGACACAGGAGGGCATGGCAGCTGTTGCTGCTCAACCTGTGCTGAATCTTGAGCTCTAGGTGTCAAAACAGGTCTTACATCATCTGGCCACATTCGACCATCAGGTACCAGATCATTACCCAAGATGATGTCAACCCCCCTCACTGGAAGTTCGGCCCTCACAGCAACTTCTACCTCCTTCTGAAAGAAACCACAAGATAAAAACATCTTATGCACAGGGACAAAAAGGGTTTGAAGCGCCAAACCTCTACAGGGCACACAGCCCCCTGTGTCTGACTGTGGAGAAAAAGGCAAGATGGCCTCCCTCACAAAAGTGTGCATGGCTCCTGAATCTCTCAACACTTTAACTGAGACTTCCTTGTCCCCACCCTTTAGCTTTACAGAACCATCAGAGATGAATATCTGATAACATGAATCAGCCTCAGGGATGTCCCTTGTTTGAACTTTCATGTCAAAAGGTGCCACTAACTCTAAAGCTGAGGTAACAGGTTTATGTACTGGTGCTACCAACCCAGCTGATTTAACCTGAGCAGATTTACCTTTCCCACCCAGCACAGGACACTCTTTTTTCCAGTGACCCTTTTGGTGACAGTAATGACACACATCTGGTCCCCCTTTACCATGAAGTTGTGACTCCATCCATGGAAGCCCATTCCTCCTCTGTGGTTTGTCACCATTAAAGTGGGGTTTTTCCCCATACAATCGCTCCCCAAAAATACGTTTATGAGTTAACACATATTCATCAGCTAAAACTGCTGCTTCACTGGGAGTGGTAACTTTACGTTCAGTGATGTAAGTGGCAATGTGGTCTGGTACAGCCTGTTTAAATTGTTCTACTAATATCAGATCACATAGAGCTGGAAAGGTCTCTACCTCAGCTGCCTTACACCAATGCTTAAAATGTAGTCCCAAATCCCTTGCAAATTCCACATATGTTTGTTTTCCTGTTTTTTTCCAGCTTATGAACTTGTGGCTGAAGCGTATCGCCAAAAGTTCAGAAGCTTTTAGTACAGCATCTTTTACCTTTATGTAGACCTTGCAATCTTTCGCTGACATAGAGGAATACACCTCTTGTGCCTTTCCTGTGAAGACACATTGCAACATTAGTGTTCGCTCCTCATCAGGCCAACCTCTAACATCAGCCACGTTCAAACAGTGAAAAAAATGTCTCTACATCCCTTTCATCAAACTTTAGCACCAACCTTAAATTTTAGTGACATCAAAATGATCAACAGTTGCACTCACTAGCATGAAGTAGGTAGCTCCTGCTTTAATCAGCCCCCAATTGCTGCTCACTTCCAGTTTCATTGTTCATCTTGTACCTCATTTTTCAGTTCACCTGTTCATGTTCCAATTTCATCATTAATAATTCCTTTTACTGTTTCAAGGTTAACTTGGGTACAAGTAGAAATACCACTCTTCCATCCTCTGTCTTCCAGAACTCCTTCCTCTTGATTTGTCACAATACTCATGATGGGTTTTCCTTTAATAGCCTGGCATCCCACGGCAGTGCACTTAATGTTGTACTAATTTGAGCAGCTGTTCCTTTGTACATTGTTCAAAACTTCACATGAAAGACTCAATAAACTCATCTATAATAATGTATGTATCTAAGTCAAATCTAACCCAACTAGACATGAATAAACAAACAATAAGTGTTTCAAACACTTGGGTCTAACACACTAACTGCCTAACAGAAACTGGATAAACTCAACCCTAGTCTTCAGTGGCATTGCTGGGTTCGCCACAGGCCCACTCAGGAGTACCACCCAAAACAGTAAAGGCAAAAAAATAAAAAATAAAAACAGCTCCAGCAGGCACAGCAGCCCCTCTGTTGCTACTACACCTAACAAAGGGAACACCAGTGAGAATTTGCCATAATTAACACCAGTTTACAAACCAGATGAACCAACACCAAACTAAAAGCTCTGCTTACCAGATCACTGTGTAATTCTCACAAAAACCACACTGGTACACAAACCAGGTGCTACTACAACACTTAAGCTTTGGACGAGCCCCCATTTTGTCACGTTCCGCAATCAGGGAACCAGACAAAAAGGTGAGAACCACACCAGGCATAACTTTTAAACAAAGAAATTTATTAACTCAAGAAAAAGGAATCCAGTAATGTTGGTAATTGTATTATGGATGCGTGTCTGTAAGTGGGGTGGCTGAGGGTGTGTGTGTGGTATGTGGATGCGAAACCTGGAGTCAAGTCAACATAATCCACTAAACAAAAAAGCCAGGCCCCAAACAATCCCCCCTTGTGATGTGCTGGAGATCCAAGCAGAACAAACTGCCCAGAGGACTGCCTGCCCCTCAACAGAGTACTTCTGATCAGGCTAATGTCCACACCCACACCTCGCCCAGGTGCCAGCCATCCCAGCCTGATGATCCTCCAACAGGCAGCACCAGGACTGGGAAGGATCTCCTCCATCCGTCACAACTATCATCACTTAACCTCATGTGAGGTGCAATAAATGGAAAAAACCTAGATCAGATTAGTATTTCTGGTTTTGTATGACGCTGACTGTGTGTTTGGACTTTTTGTCTTGCTGCAGATTTAATCTGGGACTGATCAGACACCTCCCTGATGGTACTGATGAAGGATAAGAGTAAAAACGGTGCCTAAAACGTTTGCACAGTACTGTATATGTATCAGCTTTATGATGGATTATTATACTCAACAAATCCTTGTTAGCTTTCAACCCTTTTTTCTGCTGGAGATAACAGGAAGTGCTAGAGTCCACCCTCAAATAACCACAAAAAATGTCAGTCATGTTTTGCCAGCAGCAGATATTGAAAACAGAGATAACACTACACAAATATTCAGCAGAAACATTTGGCATTGGCAGTAAACATGCATATCCATTGAGTACATTTACTTGTTATGATAATAAGACCATGCCATCTGCTAGGCAGTGCATGTCCCTTAGAAGAAATATTAAAATGCAGGTTGGTTTAAGGATTGTCGTGACTCAAGACAGCTAAGTTAGCCAGGTATCATCTACATTTGGCAGATAATACCTTTAACCTTATGTATGATGTAATTACTTAATTTTAAATAATGAGGACATTTTACTCATCATATAAAAACCAAAAAAAAAAAAAAACTATTCAATATATCACCCAATCCTACACCCAAATCAGACAATTTTCTCCTGTCTGTGGAAGAAAATTGACCAGTAACTCCCACATAATACCTCTTACTCCTCCCTGCCCTTTTGGCCTCAGGTCACCATTGGTCAGTCATATTGTCTCATTTTTACTGAAGCTGATTAATTCACTATTTAATGGGATCTTAAACTATTGCATAGATAAATGGATAGGTCACTCGAGATGCCATTGGTTAATGTAGTGACCCCTCACCTGCACCTGTAATTTCCATTTTTATACTTACCCAATTACACACTTTCCTTATATATGTTGTTTGATTGTCAAAATCTTAAATGCCATATAATCAAATTTCATCCCAATACAGAAACAAATATAGATTTTCTTTTCTTTTATGTACAGATTTTTATGACATACCTACCCTTGAGTGAGGGATTTAAGGAGCCACTGTAAATCACTTATCTTGAATTGAAACAGCACAAGGTGAGTGGTGTTGTGCAAATTAGTGGAACTTCGCAACAAAACCAGATGTTCACTTCACCAACACCAGCAATAACAATATGCTGATTTTTCTTTCTTAACAGGAAAACAGAAATAATAGGTAATCATAGATACCATAACACAATCTTTGAAATGTTAAAGAGTTGACATTTACCTTTCACCATGTAAAGGTATCCTGTGAATATTGCTTTTCATTGCCAAAAAGGGCTCAGGAGATACATTCATAAGCTCACTAAACCATGGGTCGTACTCCTTCAAACATTTATCACATCCACAAAGACTTGCATTCTGAGGGGGAAGGAATCATGGTACACAGATAAAATCCATGAAGATTTAGAAAACACTGAAATGGCAGTGATACACAGTAGAGAAATGAAAACCCAGGCTTTTCTGGAAAGCATCTCAGCAGTGTGACGTCATTGAATGAGGATCAGAACCAATCTGTAGATACAATATGTGGTGGGATACAAAGGTTAGTCTAGATTCATGAATATGAAAACCAATCATGAATATGTAGAATTTACTACCACTGTAACAGCTGAGCTAAAACCTCAGGCTTGTGGTCACTATTTAGAAAAATTCACTGTCTACATCATAGGAAATATAAAACTGATGGCAGTTAGAGATGGACAAGAGGAAATGAAAACAGGGACAAAAGGCATGACTTTTGTGCTGATAAAAGACATCATGATGCTCACAACAGTTTTTGTGTCTCTGCCCTAACTATCAGGGTTGTTAGGACATATTTCATATTGGTAGTAATGGTAGAGGAAGTAAAGTTCTCATAAAATAGTGTATTTTATGGAAGAACCTTTTGTTGGGTCAGAGCCTCCTTTCACTATCACAGAAGGCAGATGCAAACTAACAGATAAACAAACTGCCCTGTATAGTGAAAAAATAATATAGATTGTATCAAACCTTAAAATGTACTCAGTAAGGTGTGCTTGTAATTATTCAAAGTGGTAAAAATATGTTTTTGCTTTCACAGAAATTTAAAAAATATAAACAATATTATGTATTGTTAAATGAAAAAAGAGCCTATAATTAATGTCTGAAATATACTTTTTATCACTTGTATTTTCTGCCATCAAAAAATGTAACAGCAGTATTATGAAAGAGAGCAGCATAGAAGCATACATTAAAACTCAGACTAGAGACTTGGATCTGCCCTTCACTGAGTTTGGTTGCTAACCATGGCTTCATGTCCTATCATATATTATACTGAGTAATCTCATACTATGTCAACAGTGTTGACATAGGTTTTACTGTCTTTAATCTTTGGACCACCTTGGCTACCACTAAAAAACAACACTTAATACCACCACATATGGTATGTGATCTGTTTGTCTTGTAAAATATTGTTTAGCTGGAAGTTGCCAAGCAGGATTTTCTGTTTCATTTAACCCTGCAAATTCAAAGCATCTGCAAGCAACGGTAATACAGCACAGTGTAACTACATCCACTTGTGAATGCCCTACCTTATAAATGAGTTATCTGCTGATACCTTTTTCTTTCCTTCATAATGCTGGAACTTAAATTGACAGCAGAATAGCTCCACATTGTTTTCAGTGGTGAGACTGGTCCATGTTAGCTTGCCACAGGGGCTGAAGGTGGGGGCAGGAAGTTTAATTTAGGTGTGCTTAGTATATAATTGTGATGACCCCTGGGTTCCTCTTTGTTTTTATTCTGGTACCAACCCGTGTCTCTGTTTGCTCTGCAGCTAACTGATTGTTGTGATCTGGTTCTAGGTTACCATATTTCTGGCAGCAGTCCAATCACTCCTAAGATTTCAGGTGAAAGATCATCCTTTTTTCCAATAGAAAATTCCCTCACTGTGACCACAAGAAAACAAATCTCATTTATAAGCCTCAATAAAACAAATATTAAGTATTTACTCACCCACATTTACTCCNACTGATCTTACTGATTGACACATGCCACTGTTAATGAATAAACCTAAAGGTTATTTTTTAATTAGCTCTGTTGTGTGCGTCTCCCTCTTTTATCATTGCTGTGCGACCTGGTTTGTCACAGTACAGTTTTGTCTTGTATTGGCTTTGTACTCACACAGGACCTACTTGTCATATAATTATCACGTATGGCATGTTCCACACCTTAAATTATTATCCAGGACACATATTTCATGTAGGCTGGGCTGCCAGTTCAAGAAAGCATTGCTGTTTGCTGTATAACGATGCAGTCAACTCATGATTGAGTTTGATACATAATACAGGTCTCATGCTCAGATATAGTCATAATGAATATAATGAAGACTCCAGTGTAACATATAATATCAAAATCACTTGAGGAATTGTCCTTTTATCAAACAAGCAGAGAACCTTATTAAAACTAAAAGGAAATATATCAATAAATGAATGTCCATATAACCACTCTCTAAGCCTTCTTCAACTCCCCTTTCACTTTGTCACATCCTCATTAAAAGCAGTAACCACTGATCTGCTGATGTGTGTGTATAGGATGGCATGGTTTTCCCTACCATTATAAGACTAAGGGGTAGCGCCTAAGTGTTTTTGCATTGTGCCTAAACCAATGAACAGAAAAAACCCACCCTGGAGAGGAAGGATACTGTACTGGCCATAATCTTGGCCTAAACATCTGCACAATCTGTAGTCAAAGTACAGTAGCCCAGTACTGGAAAGTAACTCTTCTGAACTACTCTCACTCTCTACTTCATGTACTGAGTAGCTTGCCAGTTAACATGACACAACACATACATCAGACAACTTTTATGAGTTTGGAAGATGTATTCTTAATTTTATAACTCAACTGGAGATTTACTAACGATGTCTGATAGTTTTACGTAATGAATACCATTATAATGACGTGTGTGAACTGACGCACATCTTCTGTAAAGCCCAGCTGAAGATTCTGAAAGTATGACTACAAACACAAACGTTTGTGGTTAGGCTCTGAGTTCACTGTTCATCTGATTTGGCACACTCACACTAGTATCTGGAGGATAAAAGGGATTAGCTCATCATTTTGACAGTGACAATGTTGACCTGCACACGCATGTTGCAAGACTGGTTTAATGACTGGAGAATGAGACTGCTTCTCATTCTGCCTTGGGCCACAAACTCAACAATCATTCTTGATAGCAATGAGTGATTTCATTTTTATCTTTTGCTCTCAACCCATCTGTCAGGCAACACAAAGGCACCATCAATAAAGGTGGGTGAATAATTGTTGACCCTAACCAGGGATGAATAAAGGGTGCTATACTCACTATTTTCTGCTGGATTTTCAACACATTTTAGTGAAGAGATGTATATATCAAAAATGAAGACAAAATAAAAGCAAAATAAAATCTGAAAAACAGTCACACAGTCTGTGTGGCATTCCAGTGTTAACAGGCTTCTCTCTCTGTGACTGTGTGGTGAGAACACGTTTTGTCACATGAGTGCCTTAAATGAAAACCCAGCCCTCTAACTGTTCCTTCCCATTAGTTCTACCCACTGCTCTTTAGTTAGTATCATTGCTTGTATCCCACAGGTTTTTGTACAGCATCATTTTTTTAATACCTAACTCATCAGTTGTTTTTTTCATTTTTTTTTCTTGGAATTTTTCTCTTCTCTTGCCAGGTATGGGAAAAGTAAAATATATTTTAACATATTTGAATTGATTGTGACATACAGCGACACAATGTAGAGTTTTAATTGGCCTAATTGGTCTAATTATTAATTATTAAATCCTGTTACTTGATCAAGGCAGTCATTCTAGAATATGTGAATATGTGATTGTGAATGTTTTATTTCTATGCTGTTGCCTAGCAGCATAGAAAAATGTTACAAGAATATACTGTTAATGTCTGTGTAGATTCTCAGTCATCCAGGTCATGGTAGTCTTAAATGCTTGACTTGAAAGCAGCTGGACTTCTTTTAGGTTTCCCATCTCATCCAAAAGGCTTCTTCAGTTCAGAACTGAGGAAACCTTTCTAATTCAATTCAGTTGAAGAAGCCTTTCAGAAGAGAGGTGAAAAGTCCTCAAGGGACGTAAAAGAAGTCCAGTTGCTTTCAACTCCAGCAACTAAGAATATACTGTAAATGTTACTGCAAAAGGCAAAGAGGACACTAAAGTGTGAAATTACACCGCTGTTATTTAAGTTTACATAATTCAGTGTCTGTGTTTGTGTTAAGTGGAGATTTAAAAAACAAGGAATCATGGAATCTTTTTGTTGAACTAAACTGAATCTCATCTCATCTTCACCATCTGAACACACTTGTGACGTTCTTTAAACAATTCAAATCAAATATTGTTCAGAAAGGTCATTCCAACACTGTTGAAGATGTCCACAAATGTGTTGCACTTGTAGTCTGCTTTGCCTTCACTGTAATTTATTATTCCATTTGCTGCCAAAAGTTGGCAGTAAGCCAACCCTGGGCTATAAGTCAGACCGTTGCTGTTGACTGCAGGTTTAACATGAGCCAAAATATACAGGTTTTTCATGTGTGAATGCAAGGTGTGGCTGCACTGTTGATACTAAATTTGTTGTACTGTAAACTTGATGGGTTTTCCCACATTCATATATCAACTCACCTGTGTATTTCACCATTCACTGTATCCACAGATTGGATCTGTTCTTCAACGCTGCCAAGATGGTTTGCAAGTTGAGAAAAATCAGGGTTATTGCTTCCCTGCTGTGTATCTGTGTAGCTGCTGTGTTTTTGACCTCTTCATGGAATTACGTCAGGCTTCAGAAGTCAAGTTATTGTGGCTGCAGTCAGTGTTTAACAGATGGTGACCCATGTATTAGAGAACGTATCATTTCATCTCCCAAGCCTTTTTTGTCAATAAAGAATAAAATCTCAGAGGATATTTTCAATTGGTGGAAGGTAAATGTCAACAAAAAAAAGTTGATTCTTGTATCTCACAGCAATGATTAGCATTGCAAATTGAAAATGAAATTAAAAAGTGAAAAAAAGAAAATATTCTAAACATTGTATCAAAACTTTGCCAACAAATTTCTTTGGTGGCATTAGTCACATTTAAATTGTAATCTTTAAGATTTTATCTTAGATGTTAGTTAGATGTTTTGCCCATCCATTGCTTTTAACATGAAGCTACAACAGTAGGAAATAATGTTCTTTTTCTGTTGTGTGTCAGCGCTTACAGGGTGAAAAGCGCAACTTCACTTACTACAATGAAGCAGTGGACACGGTGTTTAAGGTCATCCCACCCTTTCCAGACTTTGCAGAGCCCAGCCCTGATCGTTGCAAGATTTGTGCTGTGGTGGGGAATTCTGTTAATCTGAAGGGATCACGTTATGGACCTCTGATAGATTTTCATAATATCGTGATAAGGTAAATCGACAAACTTTATTAAAATCCCTGTGTTTGTCATGTCATCCTTACTAAGGTTACAAACAATACTTCCACTCTAAAAAAATCTAGTTTGAATGATGGTGTTGCCAGAGACAACTGCATTTGTTCCTTTGTACTTTCACAACAACTAGTAACTTCTAAGGGTCAGAATTCCTCTGCCACAAACAGTTGGTCAACAACACTTTTATTCAGGATTTTCATGTAATATGAACCTCAATCACCATCATCTTTAACTAAATGCTAATAAATATCTATCTCCTTGTACTGCCTAGAATCAACCGTGGCCGTACCAAAGGCTATGAAGCAGATGTTGGGACCAAAACAACTTATCATGTCATGTATCCGGAGAGTGCTATCTATTTGGAAAACACAACTCGTTTAATAATGTTTCCATTCAAGACAAATGATTTTCTGTGGCTTATGAAGAAGTTAAATCCAGGGTAGGTCTGCAAAGCTACTCTGTACCTATATTTATTAACTTTAACTGCATTGCACTGCATTTGTTTACCAAACTGAGAGCAGAACATGTTATAACAAATGTGTTAGCATACAGCTGCTTATTTATACATCTAGCAGAGACAGACCATGTTTGATTTCATTTGTAATAGATTTTTTGGTAAGTTAAATATCTGGCTCTTTCGTTGCTAAATTCTCTGCTTTGTTCACTTGAAAGTCATTTGTCTGTTTGGTGCTGGGGAAGTAGAGTGAGTGAGTGAACCCAGCCTTCTTACTGTTAGCTTAATTGAAGAGCCATTTGAGCTTTATAGAAATGTAGGAAAACAGTTAAACCTCAACATTCACATGGTTACTAACTAGCTAGTTCAGTTATTATATATTGTATAATTATCAGTATGAATCTAACATAACATTCTGAAAATCTAGTGTTAATAATTATTACCAAATATGCCCATTTCCCACTACATTTAGCAATTAATGTTTCCTCCAACAGGGAGAATGGTGCTGTAAAGTCAAAGCTGATTGCTAACAAGAATCTGGTGAGTATTTTAAATGAACTTGCACGATAGTGACAATTATTGATATCTAGTGAAGTCATCCAGCAATACAATTGCATTGTATCATTGTTCATAAATGTCAGATTAAGGGCTC
>BRZM01002859.1:0-32310 GCA_033238685.1 Lates japonicus | reverse complement strand
CATATAAAGTTTCTTTAATATAAAAAGGGCTAAGACAGCTGGTCATTGTGGTTTTTAACATACAAACAGGAGACATTACATTTGTTGAGTCAAAATAAACTACAGTGTCTGTGATCATAGTAATGATGGCTCATATCACCATAATCATGGCTCACTAATGTGTTTGTAGTTTTTGGACAGTAATACAGAGTAGGAGATGTTCATTGGTGGTTTTGGTTGGCACACAACATTTGTTGAAAATATGGAAAATATAGAATATGACCAGCCTTCTCCTTTACAAGAACATGTGTGAATAGTCACATTGAGACTATTTGTATGTTTACAATTAAAGCAAACTGAATCATACTCACTACCATCCTGTACTGCCTGGCAGAGTAGCACACACATCGAGTGGACAATACAGGCAGTGGAGGAGCTGTCGACACCTCCACTCAGAGGCAACAGGAAACCAGCCTGAAGGATAAATTGGAACCACCACAATCATTGTGTCAGAGTCTAATTCCATCTTCGTTTCAATGATTTCAAGACTCAGTAATCCAAATAACACACACACACACACACACACAAGTCCATACAGTACTGCAGCACTGTTTTCAAAGTATGTGTTCTTTCTCACCTGTCCACTTCTCCTCAGGTAGTCCCACAGCCAGCAGGCCGGCCCTAGACTGAACAACACAGGTGTCAACTGCTGTACAGTGGAGTTTGGCATAGATGGTTTCTTTGAGTTCAAAAAGGCAAAAGATAATCTAGAGGAGCAGCATAGCTAATCCTATGTTCATGTTGTGATAAAAGCACCAAATATATACCTTTCTATATTTAGAAGAAATGAAGATACTGGGCCATTGCAGACTGGCATTCTGATGAACATGGAATAGAACACCCAAGCTGATGTTTCCACGTTTTTACCACAAATATTGTATGTAATTGCTGTATACTATCTGAACCATTCTATGAACCAGTCTTCATCATGTTAAACGTTCATTATGACAAGGCAACCTGCCATGGACCACAGCGTGGTACTTTAATGTTTGAGTGAATTACACTTGTTCACTGTCACATTCTCCCTCACAGAAGCAGCTTCCAAACAACTCCTTAGGTACCTGAACAGTCACTCACTCTGTATTTCATCTGAGATAGTTGTACTCAAAGCACTGGAGGCATGGATTCAAGCTAAGCTCAAGAAAAAGTTTAAACTTGCTGAGGAACTGATGAAAACTATCCACTTTCCCTTGATGACCTTCAGGGAACTCAAAGAGGTCCAGTCTCGAAGTATGCAGTCTGATCACAGCCTGGTAGTAGAGTTGGTAGTAAGGACAAAAAATATCTGAAAAAATGATGCAAGAGAATTCAGACTAACTGACGAAGGGGTGGCTTGAGAGTAGCCTAGATTGTGTGGCAAATAAGAATCAGCTGAGGGGTAAACTACAGTTTTGGAAAATTGCATCTACTTTGTCAAAATATAAGATCCACATAACCTGAAAGGCTGCTCAGCAAGGAAGTACCCACTGTTTCAAACTGCAATGTCCATGAGGACAAATAGCAGGTATTTAGCTGCAGCATCATGTTGTGGGGGGTGCTCTGCTGCAGGAGCAACTGGTGGTGATTTCACAAAACAGATGGCATCATGAGGAAGGACAGTTGAGTTGTGGATATTTTGATGCAATATCTCAAGACAACAGCCGGGAGGTTAAAGCTCAGTCACAAATGGCTCTTCCAAATGGACCATGACCCTGAGCATATTTTCAAGGTTGTGGTAAAATGACTTAAGGACGACAAAGTTGAGACACTGGAGTGGCTGTCACAAAGCCCAGACCTTAGTAAAATGGAGAATTTGCATAAGGATCCAATGGGGTAGGAAAGATTTTGAAAATCTAGAGTGCGAGTTTGTGATGGCCCAGTATCAAGTTTTGTTTCCAATATCTATCAATGGATGTGCCAAATTTGGTCTTTTAACCACAAAGAACAACTGCTGATATGCTGAGCTATTCCTCTCCACTAAAATATTTTGTAGCAAATGAAATGGTTATTATCGTGTTATTACAGCATTTTATATGTAGTATTTGTACCTGATCTCTTCCTCTGGTGTATGGAAGTGCCATGTTATAGGTTGGTGCGTAGGGAGGTAGAGATCATCACCAGTAGATAGAGAGAAGTCAACTTTGACCCTGTGGCAAGGTTTGGTTTCACTTTGCTGCAACAGAGTAGTGTTGCATCTGAGCCATTATTTTAGCAGCTTCATTAGCTGCATTACAAGGCTGGAAGGTGCTGCTGTCTCACCATGTGTGGCTGGCATAGTTCTCCTCTGTAACTGCGGACATCCTCAAGATCAGCTGTGGCTGTAATCACCTCCTACCACACACACGCACACACACACACACAGATCAGTGTGGCTCCTGTGACATCATCTTCATATGATGTTTACCTGTAGGCTCAGGAATGCTGTCTGCCCATTCTCACATTGTGTGACCTGCCCTGCAGCCCATATACACCTGCATACACAGGAAACCTATACACAACATTTGTGTCTTGTTTTTCTTGATTTTCAACTGCATAAAGACTAATTTGCAGGTACATTTTGAACTGGGTCTATCTCTTTTCACATCCATACATACCACATCATTTAGTGAGAACTGTGCTCCCTGTGCCACAACGTCTCCGTTGATGGCCACCATGGCACAACCATCATAGTAGACACGGTCTCCATCACAGCCCCTCTGGTTGGCATACAGGTAGATACCTCCACTCTGGAAAACCAACAATACACTGAATGCAGGATTGACTTAAGTCAAATGTCTGCAGATTCAAATGTCCTACATCTGTGGTACGACACTGCCCTCTAGTGATTTCCTGCTTTGCATTCTCTGTGTATGCCCAGATGGGTGACAGATGATGACAAAAACCAACATGAGGGGTCTTGCTGAGGTGCTGGTAGGGCTGGACCACTTCAGGAATATGTGTAATTCCTAGTTTTTCTGATTAATATTGCAACTACTCCAGACCTTGTAGGCTCCCACTTACTGTCAGAACGGTAAGAAGTTTAAAAAATTTGAAAAGTGCACCTGTACAGACCAGCATTTGTATAATACCTAATATTGTCTATTCAGTTGTTTTAATTGTATTTTCTTTTATCTCTCTAACCTGTTGAAATCCCTGTTTTTTTTATGTATGATGCTCTTTTTAAATTTTGTTTTTTAAATATATTGTACAAATTGTATAGTACTATGGTACCCTATTGTATTGAACACATTGTGTGAAGCGGTTTTCAGAGGTGCTATAGAAATGAAGCTTATAATTACTATTATGATAAAGTCTTAAACAACATACAGTGCCCTCCATAATGATTGGGACAAAGACACATTTTTCCTTGATGTGCCCCTCTGCCACAGTCCCCCTCATTTAAGGGCATTACTTTTAAACTGTGGAGCAGAGCAATCACAAATACATCATGTTTTTACATGAACAGATGAGCAAATGTTTTGTATGATTTGCAGATACCTTGCTTGTGGCTGACTTGATCAGGTTGACTCTTTGGTCAGCCTTGCGGAGCTCATGGTGGCTAGCAGATGAATTAGTAAAGATTTCAACCCCATCTAGACCCATCTCAATATGGGGACTAAGATAAAGAGACAGCATTCAGTCATCAGGAGTTAGGACTGTTTTTGAAAATGCACAGAAACTACACCCATACAGTCCTCTGTTGCCCTACCTTCTGGGGTTCCAGAGCTCTGCGCATATCTCAGTACCAATACAGGTGTCCTTTGTGGATAGCACACAGTCACCAATTGGGACGGTATCCTGTTGAACACACACATGCACACAAAAAAGAGGGGAATAAAAACCAATGACCTTCCCCCCTGCTATGGGGCCTGGGTTTTCCTTCAGTTGATCAAAAGTCTTACTTAAACACAGGTGATGGCGTTTTTTTTTTTTTTTTTACCTGGCCGGTTACCTCCTGGATCATTCTGGGCAGGAAATATTCTTCCACTTTCCTTGAGGGAACAAACACAGAGAAAATTACTTTTACTACATTTCCAAAGGTGAAATAACATCACATTAGTTATAAACAAAACTGCATCAGTTTCACCCCTCCAGAATCACTCCCAGCATTTTGGGAGATATACTAATGTAGCTTTGCTCAAAGACTACAATGATGTGAACTGTTATTTTTGTAGAAGTCCTTACCCAGTTTGTGCAACAGTGAGATTTCACACATTTCAACAACTCTGCTATGGTCATATTTAAAGGTATCTTGTGTATTTGTAAATTTCCCCATTGTGGGACTAATAAAGGATTATCTTATCTTATTTAACTTGTGTCAATACAGAAAATGGATCCAGTGCTTTTGTAATTTGATCCATACCAGGAAGTAAAAGCCAGGAACTATCTTGACCTCTGTGGCACAGATTTCTACCATCTATCTCATCCAAGTCCTCCACCTTCTTGGAAGTTCAATATGAAATTGCTGGAGTACCTGTCTTATGGTTTACTGAAAACAGGCATGTCTGATGCAGGCAGTTCAGTAAATGGAGAATATGTTAAAAACATCCCTGTATTCCCCTGTTTAGTTAATACATCAGTTAGTATCCTCATAAAGACAGATACACATAGCAATATGGATGGGTTAAAAAAGGTCTTAAAATGTCAGTGACTTCTGAAAGATGACCAACCTCAACTGATTCCAAGGTGAGAACCAGCGCACCTCTCTGTAGATCCCGTGGTTGGCCATCAGCATTTTAGGTCTGATCAGCAGTATCTTTCTACAGGATGGAAGAAACATGCTGAGTGATAAAACATGCTCTATCTGAAAATGGGGAAGATTTTGTCCAGTCCTGTTATATAAATGTATAAATGCATGAAAAAACAGAGCGGACTGGTGTGACGTACCTGTTGAGGAACAGGACCCTACAGTTGTAGCGCACATTATGATGCATGATGGGCCTGAGGGGAACAGAATCCAAACACTGAGTCAAATGTGTTACCAAATGGGACTTACAGCTACACAATCTGAGATTTACTGGGTAGACTGGGAGACAGCCAGTTTCTAATGAGCAGTCCTCTCATCCTTTCCACAGATGGTGACTGATTTGAATTTTCAATTTTGAATTGAAACTGATGACAGCTTAACATCTCGTGCTGTTGCTACATGTTGTCAAGGTACCACGTAGCCTTTAAAGACAGGACTGCTGAGCTGAATACTGGGACTGTTCTGACTGACTGTCTGTTTGAAGGTGATACCCACATTCCCACGTCACAGATGATGTCCTTGGTGATGGGAGATTCCAGAAGCTTCTTCAGGACCTGAAAGCTGTGGAGCAACGTATCTGACTCGTAGAAGTGGTCCGCACAGCCATACCCACTGTAAACATGGAGTGAATTAAAAGAGGTGAGTAAAGTAAAACTGTAGCTCCAAACTCTGGCAGTGTTAGCAAATTATAAAACCTATGACCTACAAGGCACTCACAGTGTTTTCATGCTGGTAATTCAGTAGATGGTATTTTGGACCAAGACAATTTTGGCCAAGATAACCATATTTTTACATTTTTAATATGGGGATGTATTCATCTTGGAAACTAATGAATGTTTTTTTTCCCAACATACCATATCTCCAGTTCTGGGCCCAGTCTGTATTTGGCTCCATTAGTCTTGGCAATCTCAATACCTGTGGAGAAATGCAGAGACAGGATTATTGTTTCCAGGCAAAATGATTGTTGGTTTTGCGTATGCACTGACCAGTGGTGGAAGCAGAATTCAGTTGCCTTATTTGAAGGGCTTTGTGCAGTGATTCATTATCGCTCATGTTTTGGTTAGAATCATGAATTTTACATGGTGAATAATGGATATTTTTACACACCCTAGTGAGGAATAGTTTAGACAGCTAACACTGTTACTGTGTGTTTATGGCTGTTATCTGTCAGGCCCTGTGATCAGTGCTTTGTTGACCAGTTTGATGCTCAAACTTTCAGTGTGTGACTCTGTGACAGCTGTGCAAACTGATGACTTTGAATGGAAAACATTTCATGATATTATACAATTTCAGAGACAAAAAAATCTAGGTTTTAATAGTTTCTATTAGGTCCAAAGTTTGTGATGAAGTTTTCAGCGGTGGCAGTCTGGTGTACTGTGAGGAAACAGCAGGATTCTCTTACATCTTTACATTACTACTGTAATACCCAGAATAAGGGAGTGTCTGTACTCTTGATCTGTGCAGCAGGCAAACAGCAGTAATTTCATGCAGTATGTGCTAACATCACTTTTTAAATGGAAAGTAGCTTCTATGGTCTGATGAGATCACAGAAGCTCACCATCAGCAGTCATCAGACTAAAAACTCTGTTACACTGCACACCTTCACAATTATTTTCTTCTCAATAATATTATCAGATAGGATTGACTTTCCTTATTCAGCTGCTTCATGTTTTCCTCTGCCCTTTCCTGTTTGTTTTTACATGTTGTGTGTTATATTGTTTTAATGGTTAAATCACAATCTGACAAAGGGACTAGTTTTAAAAATATGACAGTAGGAAAAACACGGAGTTCAATGGAAAACGACACACCACAAAACATGTACACAACTGGGAGGTGAAGCAGTGTGGGAGGTAAAAGAGTAACAGTGTGTCTACTGTTGAATATTCAAGTGGAGGTAATTTGCAGCACATTTATTTTTACCTATGTGCACTGTTTGATATGAAGCTTCAAGCAACAAACCTCCTCCTATCACAGCAGCTGTATCTCAGATCATTACTACTCGTCTGTAGCAGGTTTTGAGTCTGCAGGGTGTTTGCAATGCAAAAGTCATAAAAAATTTACTCAAAAAATGAGAATGCTGACTGTAAAAGTATAAACACATTTTTTGGCTGTCATTGATGCACATTATATTCCCACAAATACATAGAAATAAAGGCACTGAAAAATCAAAACCTACTGTAGAAAGTGATGAAGCTCAGCACCACCTCAGAAAATAAAAACAAACGTTTTGCAGCAGTATAACTATTTTAAAAGTTGTGGATTTGACCAGTGTCTGACAGCACAGGTAATGTATTCCCTCTAGCATAAAAACACTTCATTGTATTTGATTTCACTTGCATGCTAATAGCAGAAACAATGTAAATTAGTAGGCTATAGTAACACAGTGCGTAGTGTGGAGGTGGAACTAGAATACTCAATACACTGTTGTGTGATCTTCTAAATAATGCATCATATTTCACATTCACCATGTGTTTATGTTTATAATGTTATGTATGAAAATCTTGATCTGGACGTGGAACTGTCAAACAAGTAGTATTCCTATAGCACAGAAAATGTTAGCTTCTTGATACTCAAGCAGAGTACTTGGGTAAATGTAATTACACGCCAACCTAACCAAGGGCACTCACTTGTTGTATATGTATATGTGTGTAGCTAAGGCATATTACATGATGTGATTCTCCAAACTGTGTAAGGCTTTTAAAATGTCAAACAAGCACCTGTTCCCAACTCCATGTCTGTTATTCACACTTTAATTCCACTGCTCCAATAATAAATATTCCGATAAGAAGGCGACTTATTTTTGAAGACTAAATGCAGTCATTACCTCTCAGCAGTAAAGTGTTAATATTACCCAGCTTCAAAAGACACAACAGTAGTAAGAACCCTACGTACTCTTCAGTATTCGCTCCCAAGTTGCTATCAAAGTCAAAGCCCACTGATTCAGGGAGCAGGTCGCGAGAGTCCTTTTCCCATGTTCTCGGCGGTTTTAGCTAAAACGGCGGATAATGCAAATGAATGATAGGTGGTGGTACGTTCAGCTTGCGGTACACAGGTCACTACAGTCACGTGTCCTTTCCACAGACTGACACATTCGCCTGTGCTGCGTCTTCTTCCCGCTGCTCCTTGTGTTGGACGCCTCTGAGTGTTGGCCTGCCCCCTGCGGAGAACACCAACATGACCAGTCAGCGTGCAAACTAACTGGCATGAACGGATCGAGGAACTGATTTGTAATCAATGGCCTCACCAGTGGCATGAGATGACTAATGGGAAGCAGAAGATTACTATTGTGGTGTAGATGCTTCAGCCATTCACACTGTTATTCTCTTTTCTTTATTATTATTTTTCTGTACACCGGTCCTAACTAGTCCTGTACGCTTTTATGCTACCACACCATTCAGGTATCAAAATGTTCAGCTTCTCCTGGACTTTTCAGGGATGTATGCAACTTTTGATCCTATGCGATATTATGATTTATAATTTTTTTTTGTCGTTAAAATGAATGGGACCTATAGAACTTTCCAATCCCAAGGTTCCCGGTTCGATCCCTTGAACACTGAAATTTCACTGCACTTTCTGCCGTAGAAACTATTCTGCTATGAAATGTTTTCACTTTTTAGCTTTTACTGTTTTGCTTATTCAACTTTTTGCAACTGTTTTATGCTTTATGCTATTTTGTATTTACAACAATTTTGCCATTTGGAATCTTACTATCACTACAATTGCTTTTACTACCAGGCGCTGCACCGTGTGGACTTCAGTGACAGTCAGTAACGGATGCCTACTGTTAAGGTCTCGTCGAACTGGCCGGCCCAGACAAATATCAAAACCACTCCGAGAAAGAAATAATAACAATAATGATAATAATAACAATCGATGTTGTTATGGGCGTTTTACTATTTATACAATTTTGCAATTTTACCACTACGATACATTATAGCACCACCATAACCTACGGTCTTCAGTGCAACTGGTGAAACGATCGCCTATGGATCACGAGGTCACCAGTTCGAATTTAACGATGGGCGGTTATAGCTTTTAAAAAAATAGTAATACTAATAATAATACAATAGAACGCATTTCAGCAGGAAGTAAATTATCTAGTTAATATTATTATTCATGAATGTTTCAAGCATTCAATTATTATTATTATTATTATTATTATTATTATTATTATTATTATTATTATTATTATTATGTGGTAGTATAAAATAAAGTTCACTTAAAATCTTGAAATAGTTTAAAGGGAAATTTTTTAAATTCAAGTCAAAATACAATAATTTTATTTATGTGTTGAAATATGAAAAGAAAATTATGGGGAAAATTTAAATACTGGAGTAAAGTACCTAACACTATAAGTAGGGGCTACAGTACTTGAGTAAAGCATGTTTAACTGGAAATGGAAAATATTAAGAAACAACTGGGGTTTAGTGTGAAAATAATTTGATACAAGTAGAAGTTTGTGTTGACTTTAGACATCAACTTGTTATCAAAGTTGGCAATATAAACAATTGATCATTTTATGTAGGTTTCTTCTCTACAAGTGACGGCATCTTCACATTACACATTGTCATTTGATTCATTGTTGTGACACAATTGATTACTGCAGTTTTAACTTTAATATGGTGTTTAATGTCAAATCAAAATATTACTGGCAGAGGTAAAGACACAATGAACAGTTGTCCTGTTGTTGCCTTGTAATACCTTCATACACACAGTATGTGTGAATGTGCACTACTGTATGTGTGTCGACTATTTATGTAAACATCATTCATTTCTTCATTGATTTAGTGGACCACATTCAGACTGTAGAATGCTGTAAACTAGCTTAGCTACTAGCTTTCACATGAACATAATTTGTACTGAGACATACACAACCCCAAAACATTTAATGGTTGAATGAGTTGAAACATCACATCAGCCTGGACCATCCCTTCTCTTAATGAAACAGTTTACATGTGACAAGAATTTATTTATTTATAAAGAATAACAAAACAAAACTTTAACAACCTTACATTAACAGTTGTACAACAATGAAATGACACAAGTAAGTAAGTAATGGACTTTATTTTCTCAAAACATGCACTTGTTCTTGAACAGTGTGGATAGGTGAAAACAACATTTTGTCTGCATCAGTTACAAAGCTAAGGGGTGGTCATAGTCATTGGTGAGCTGATGCTGTCGTGATAACTTTTCTAATCAAAAACACACTACAACCGTCTGGTGCTTTCAAACCAAACTAGAGGAAAACTGTCAGTGCCATCATTTTCCATCCACCAACATCCATCAGTCATCTCTCCACTAAACACTGTTGCATCTCTTTGTGAATCAGGCGTTTGTTTCATAAAGTACCATCACCAGATTGCTCAGTGATCAGGCTTTCAGGAAATTCTGTCTCTGAGCAGGTTTGGTTGATCCACCACTGGTCGAGCTGAAACATCTCAGCAACCATGATGAATTGCCGCCAAAACATTGATGGTGCCCAGATGATGAACCTGACCTTACTGATGTCTCGTTTCATGTGTTTAACCCACATAGGTCAAATTTTCACTTATTCCAGTGGAATGTCTTAAAATGTAAAATGCGGCACAAAGTTTGGTCTGAACATTCATGGTTTCAGATGATGTATCCTACTAACTTACTGATTGTCTCTTGTGCCTCTACTAGGTTGAGAAAGATTAAAGGTTTTTAAAACTATTGGGGATTCACGTTTATATTATTAGAACTTTGGCCATCATCGAATCAAAATTTTGATGTGTCCAATGTAAAATAATCAAAATCAAATACCTGCAATTGGCATTCCCATCAGCCTCGGCAGCACTTGGTATTTACTAGTAATTAGTTGTTAGCAGGAGGCTGGATTCTATCAGCTGATATTGGGTGTGAGCAGGGTACACCCTGTGCGGATGTGAAATACTAATAGTAAAAATAAGTAAAGAGACAATCAGTCAACACAATCAACACTTCCTCCATAGATGTTATTATGTATTGTACAAAACAAATAAATGGTATAATTCAACTGATCCTTAGTAGATTAAACTTGCTCTTATTTTGGGGGCCAATTTTTATACATCAAATTTGTCTTTGACATAACAGACAAATGTAGTTTTGTCTTTACATTTAGTGTGTAGTGATGTGATCTGTGATGTTTCAAGTCTGTTTGAAAAGTAATGCATTGGCTGTTCTTAAACTAGATTTGTCTGATCTTAATGGCTCTGTGTTGTAATTAATGAAAAGCTTTTCCTTGGTTCAGTTGCCTTAATTCAAGACAGGCTTTTCAAAAAAGCTTTCCCCTCTCTGAAGAGTTCTTTGTAGACACCAATCTAGATTATTCATCTCGCTGCACTTTCTTTAAAACAAAAGAAAACAGCGTACAAACGAACATGAATAGAGAGGATGTGACTGTGATTAATCTAAGGCAAAAGATTCACACTGTGAGAGAGCAACAGTGCAGAAGACAGGATGGTGCTCTTGTTGTTACTCAGGTGCAGATTTATATGTAAAGAGCCACGCGGTGTGGACTAGCTACCATCTGCTTATTCAACATTACAAAACATGGTGAGTGTCTGCATTTTAAATGAACGTGCTCAATAATCCTTCACGTCACCGCTTTCACTCTCTCTCACACACACACTCTCACACCTCATTTCCTTATGAAATAAATAGCAATATGTACAGGACCCCTCAAGAGACGGCGAAACCCAGGGTAAGAACATAAAACATATCTACACAATACATAATGTAAACAACCAATAAAATGGTTAGCCCTGTCCTGGCCAAATGAAATAAAAACCATGACATGAAATGAGTTGCACAAAGTTCAGCATTAATCAAACTGTCAGACCTAGACAAATACCAGATACAAGGCATTTTATAACAATGTACAGGTGGTTAGTGGGCGTTACATTGCTGGTAAAATAATCTCACAGTCAGATCCAGCAGTCTGAAACCTTATGAGCTAAATCATAGGATGATCTCCCATTGAGAAAGATGTGATCAGCCTTTCTTACTCATGACCTGTCTTTCCTGGCTGGGAGTCATCACCCTCCACACATATTTCACCCTAAATCCCAACAAAATGGTGCAAAGTTCTTTGTCAGACAAAAGTGTAATAGAAGGCAAAAGGCAGTAAGTAGCAAAGTCAAGCTGTCTTAATTGGAACCAACAGAATCTTCTTTTTGTCTATAAGCCTTGACAGCCTCCTTAAACAGTAAGGACAGGTAGAAGAGATATTAAAAGTTACAATGGTAAGATTGGAAATAGTACCCAAACAATCATTCATCATAATCACCATCAATCATGTTGGTGTGCCACAAGAAAATCTAGGCTGTGTGAGCTTCACTGATACAAGGTCAGACATAGCTCCTGATCTGATCCTTAAATTGAACATCTACAGCTTTATGGGAGCTTTGACCTTCAGGAATACAATAATACCAACACCACATTGTGAATGATGATGTTACTGACAGATAATTCTGATATCTTACAGTCTGGGTCTCAGTTTTACTTCCAAGAACCATATCTAACATTGTATCATTTTAACCCGTGTACTTAATGGGATGTTGGAACAGCAACAGAGCAAAGAAATGAGTAATCAGTTTAACAGGTTATAAAACCACATTCTTTGGAGGTAGGCAAAAGTGAAACCATCTGAATTGTTGCTAATAACTCCTCATTTGTTGATGTGGACACCTAAAGGGCCAACTGAGACCAGAGCCAAGCCCTCACCCATGTCTTTTGGAGCCGAACCCAACTGGTTTGACTGTCATTTGAGACCCTAAGCCAACTGGACCAAAGCTCCATGCTAGCCCATTGGCTGGACAGGTTTCTCTTCTTAAAAAACACATCCAGATGATCAGAACAGTTAGAGAAAAGAAAGAAAAATATGAATAAACTTTGTGAAAATAACAGATCAAATTTAAACATTAAACAACAAAACAGCTAACTTGACCCTGACTGAAATGTAGTTCCAGGTTTCACAACTACACTGTCTTAGTATATTTCTCTTCCAAATAGGTTTGTTTTTAAAGCCTGTAAAGCTTCTTTTGAGCATTGTTGTATGTTCCCAAATCTTATTGTTAACTCACTGGTATTGTTGATGGAAAGGATGGCCGTAGAAAATAAGACCCGTATTGTGATAGCTAGAATTATCCCTCAAGACCATCTGTTAGACACCCAAAGTGATATGATTTCTGAAGTAATGTCCCATGTCCAGGCTGTGTCCTGACCCTCAAGAGTTAAACTAACTGGAAAACAAAAAGGTGTGAAATAGGCCATATATGTGAGGCCAAAGAAATCTTTACTAAACGGGCCATGAAAATACCTGTCTGCTGATGACTACAGCGTTGTAACAGAGGGATTTCTTTTCCAGGGTTCATTTTTTCCCTGTTGTCACATCATAGGGTACATGAATGGTTCATGTGCCCCTAGCTGATTTGCTCAAGTGCTGCTCTGGTGTGACCATTGGGAAAAAATGAAACCTCTATTTAACCATGATGTGTCTGTGGCCCAATGGGACGATTCCATGCTTAATTTCTGACCTAATGTGACACATCTTATAGGCAATTTGAAGCTCACTGAGCACCTCTGTAAGCCCCTCTATTTCAAGTACTGCTCAGGTGTGAACCCTAACTCTATTTCATTTCCACCTCTGCCCTTTCGAGAGTTTGTGCACACCAATGAGAGTCAGTCATTTCATTATTCAGGGGGTTGTCACTAAAATAGAAGAGGAAAATTAATATCTGGCACTCAAGGAGATAATTATAAAGACACTGAATATCAGCTATTGTGAGGTCCTGTTCTAATGAATCATCAGTATGAGTTAAAAAAAGAATCCATATCTGCTGAATTCTACACTTTAAGCCCCTCTTCAACTTCTAAACCTTGAATAACAGAAAAAAATAACGGCTGTGCAAATATAGCTCAACAGAAGCATGTGGCTACAAGGAGGAGTAATAGGATACATCCCAGAGAAAGTCTGAAACTGTATGGGTAAAGATCCAGATCAGTACAGGAGCCAATCCACACAAACAACAAACAACAATCCAATCATTGTTTCATTCCACAGCTCAGAGTGGTTCAAAACCTCAGCCCAACATACTGATCCAGTAACTGCAAAATCACATCAGTTACCAGCAAAATCAAAAGGCATCAATCCAGATGCGGACATACAGTGAAATTATCAAGTGATCTTCATACAAGTGTGTCAGTTGGCACTGGTACACTGGGAATTTTCCACTTGGGAATTCTAGGTGTAGTTCCAATGATAGCACAGTCCATGTGGTGCTATTAAGGCACCATGCAGACCCGGTCCACGCAGTGTTAATCTAATACACTGGGCTTATTGACGTTGATCCCCTGGCAGCCATGCAGACCTTCTGAACTCTTGGGGTGAAACCATCAGATCCAGCATTGCTAGTCCTACTGTATACACAAATCTAAAAAATATTGGAAATTTGACCAAAAGTTTGATTCTGCCCTAAAAAAACTACCAAACAGACTAGTTTCTATGATATGTCATCCAACCCATTACAAAAATGTTTATACCTGTCCTTAATGGCCATGTTCGAGGGTGGGGTGAAAACCCTGCTACATGTTTGTAGTCTGGTAGTTTTAATAAAAACAAGAATGGATCAAAGTGTTAGTTTTGACACAAACAGGGTTGAAAATAGATATTTATGTGCATATGAATATGAGAAATTGAGTTGTGGTGTGATGTGGGGAAAACTAGGTAGGTGACCAGTATTGGCCAACTAAAGCAAATGCTGTGTTGTTACACTCCACAATGTTGTAACATGTGCTATCAGTTGTATTGCATGTCACCAAACATCTACTATTGAATCATAGGTTCAATAAAACGGATAAATCCATTTAAAAATTCCCCACAAACTATTCTGAAGGTTTTTCACCCTGCCCTCTGGAGTGGCCATTCAGAACACACATAAACAACCCTGTTTTTAGATGGGGTCAGACAACACTGAATACAGCCTAGGTGATTTAAAGCATATTGAGAGCATTGAGTCCTGTCTTTAATCAGTAGGCAATATATGACAAATCTGCCTGAGTGTGGAAAAAACGTCAAATATGCCCTCTCTACTGTGGAACTCTGGGAGCTGCAGTTGTGTAAGGAGGCCCAATCTCCTTGCAGTCTTTTGCAGAATTGTGTTTTTTCTTTCTGCCTTCTGCATTCAAGATAGTCTGTGTTAGTCCTGCCATCAACATGTCCTGTGAGGTGTAACGTTGGCCTGTAAAACAAACACAAGACGGGAGAATGTGTGTTTATTTGTGAATTGTGTGTGCCTGCATGCATGGGGCAATGTGTGTGCATCTTTCTCAATGTTCGCATCCTGTTCTCTGTGTGTGAGCATGTGTGTGTGTCACTGTCCAGGGTAGGTGGGATAGTGTGTCAGGGAGTGTGAGTGTATGTGCGGCTGGGATTGTGCATGTGTGTTTGCCAGGGGCAGCGTGGCACGGTGGTCAGGAGGCAAGCGGGTAGACAGCAAGTCGTCTTCTGAAGCTTCACCTAGAGACAAAGCAGGAACACAGCTGTTACTGCAGCACAAAACAGACCCCAGGCTAACTATTTCCCCCTACCTTCAATCTTAATGCTAAGCTATGCTAACCACTGACTCCAGTTTTAACCTTTTACTTAAACACACAGATATGAGACTCAGTCTTCTCAGCTGACTTTCACTAAAAATGCAATTAAGTGGCTATGCACTATATCTATGAGATACAATATAATGCTTACATAAGAAAAAAATAGGTAAAAAGGCTGGTGTGTGGCCTACCAGCGCCAGGATCCATGCCGGTCTGGTTTCCAGTGATATGGTGCCAATAGGCAGATCGGGGCAGGATGGCGGTGGGGGTGCAGGGGTAGGAGCCAGGCTCCGAACCTTTTGACATTAACTGGGATTCATATACACACATCATTAGAATCTCAAGAAAGAACCACAATGAACAACATTGACAGAGATTTTTGTGATTTCCTATTCCCGCACGACTTAAAGTATTATTACAGGGAGCTTAATCAGGCATCTAGGATCTTTGGTAGGAAGCTGCTCAACTGGATGAGATGTTATCATTCATGGGAGGAGAGGGTGCAAATGCATCATCAGGGGAATTACTCACCCACGTGATCACTTACCTACACTGTAACAATCTGGGTGGTGTTACTGCAGTATTAAGACTCATTATTCAGAGATTGTTTTTACTCCACAGTCAGACTGTTTACTACACAGAAACTAAATGGTGCTCATGAACAATTTGTTTTACTGACTATTTTAATATGCTATATCTTCATTATTTAATTTTATGTTTTAATAAAAAAGCAGAAGCTTTTCACTGCATTTGTGAGTAATCCTTCCAATCTACATCAACCTGTTTCAGGCTGTAAAAATTGCTGTTGGGCCCCTGTTGACAACAACTAACACCACCTCATAAATATAAGTCCAACATTCACTCCCCATTTTTCACTATCTTGGTCTCTACCAACTCCTGACAGTGATTTCTGTGTTTTTGGCTGCTAAATCCTCCACTATTTGCACCAGCTTTTTTTGTTTTCTGTTCCTGTTTTGACGTCAATCACAATCCACAGCATCGTTATCAAATTCTGTAGAGCTCCTTTCAAATTACAAATTTTCTTTTTGTTCATTGTCATAAAAACAAAAAAATATTGACAAATGCAGCTTTAACTTTATTCACAGATATGCACAACAATAGAGTGGTACAGGAATGAGTCCTAAACCTGGAAGTAAGTTAAAAGTTTAACACTCCTGGTTCCCTCGTACCAAAGTCAGTGGGTTTATTGAATGGGGTTTTTTTTTGGTTAAATGCCTGAAATAAGGTCTGTGTTTTTAACACAAGCACTCAAGACATTGTGATGTGTCTGCACTGGACAATGTCAATACATTTGAAACTTAAACTAGATATTAGCTGGGCTCTCACCCTGCTGTTTTTCTCCATCTCCAGCAGGACCTTCTTGTGCTGCTCAGCAATGGCCAGTGTAGAAGAGTGAACCCTCTGGTAGATCTGCTCTCCCTCTCTGGTCTGGAAGGTGTAGAGGCCTTCACCACTGTCACACATCCTACACACAACAGGAATTCAGTATGAAACTGGAGTACAGAACAGCATGGGCTGACATACTGGCCAGTACAGCATGATGGAGGATTTTACTCAACAGCCTAGAGACCCATAGTAAGGCCTGCCCGACTGTGCCTTCGTGACTCCATACTACAAGTGACAAATTAGTGTGGGATTTCAGGGGGTGGTTCAGTGTCTTTTTATCTGAATGCTGTTTCATTCTGACAGGAAAACACATTTGATGAAAGACACAGAATTAATGACAGTTTCAAAGCCATTCCACACCATATCTGAACCAAAATCACTGGGACCCCACTGGGACTAGATTTATTTCTCTAGGGGAGGTTTGGTGATTTTAACATTACCTCTTCTGGTTAGTGATTTTAATTCCATTTAAACTGTGTATGTGGGTAATTTTTCACACCATAAAACACTAATAACACTAATAATTCCACAATATTTTTCCTGTGAACTGGCTGCTCCTCCAGTCAACCTTAAGTGTATCACTTGAGTTTTCTCCACATAAAGACCTGCTTGTACTTCTACCTTGTTATCATCTCAGTGTAAATATAACTCCTATGTGAAAATGGAGGAGGTCAAAAAATATTTTTGCTAATGTAACAGACAACACCAACATGTAGGTCTATTTAGGAACCCAGAAAAAGTGAACAGCATCAGGTCAGCAAGACCAAGTAAAAGTTCATCAAATGTGTGGTGATGCCAGCTACAGGTATGTACTGCTAGTCTCTGCTGAATCTCATATTTTAGCCTATATATGTGTGCATTTTGTTTAATTGTCATCTTTAAAACTATGCTGAATTAGCTATTAGTGATTCCTGTTTGCCGTGTGGGATATACAGACAATTGGATTACTCTGATACTGAAGATGATTCTCAGCCAAGTTCTCTGATCTCAAAGTGGATTTAGGAAGGTTGTGTTCAGAGTTATGATTCTGAGAAGTACCTTTGCCTCTCCTTCAACTCTCTGCTGCCTGCTCCCTTTCAGGATTTTGTATGTCTCTTTTGTCTTTTTCCATCTGAAGATCCATGTCTGTTAAAGGCCATATCCTGTCATTTCACCAGGGTTAAAATTCAGTTAAATGACAAAGGAGCACAGTGAATAGTATGTATAGTAACAGTATGGATTCATATCCCATAGATACATGTTAACTAACTCAATATCTTCCCTTTCCTGTAGTATTGTGCTCTTCATCTCTCTCTCCTCTTCTGTACTCTTTTCTGCAGGTATTTCTGCCTCTGGAGCTGTAAGTCTGATCTGTGACAAGTCTCCTGCTGCTACAACTCCACTCAACACCTCTTTGCTATAATTAGAAATTACTTGCTATTAGTTGTGTTGCTATGTTAGCAGTTAATAGCACCTAATTATCACTACTATCATTACTGCTGTATTAATGGCATCACCTTACATCTTACATGGAACCTGTGATACTATGTTCTTCTCGCTAATACTCCCCCCTTCTTAACCGGTCGAGGCAGATGGCCGCCCACCCACAGCCAGTATTAACAAAGGAGATTTCTGCCTCTTAAAGAAGTTTCTTGCCACTGTACCTAGTGCTTGCTCATGGTGGGATTTGTTGGGTCTCTCTCTGTAAATACCTATTTTAAAGAGTATGGTCTAGACCTGCTCTATATGAAAAGTGCCTTGAGATGACTTTTGTTGTGATATGGCGCTATATAAATAAAACTGAATTGAATTGAATTGAATTGAATATGTCATTCCCCACCTTCCCCTGTAATGATAATCCTGTCTGAATAGGACTTAAGTTTCATTTTACACTCTTCTACTTACAAACTCTGTACAACATCTATACACCCTCAACAGTGGTTGTGACTTTCAAAAGGAGTTCTTAGGCTCTCTGATCAATTCACATGCCATTAATAATAATAAAACTAAATGATTCAAAATGTCTCTTTCTATTAGGTTTTAGTTAATGCACATTACTGTGTCCATATAGTGAGGCCAGTAACAAATGTTAGTATAATGAAATGAAATGGAAGTAAACTAGCTATAAATGAATATATTGCAAATAAGACAATTCATGACAGTGATGCAGTACAACATAGCCACAGCCAGAGGGCTCTCCTGCTATTTTGGTTTGTCTCAGATCTCACTCACGAACACACACCATTATCTGCATGTTGATCCAATCATAGCTCGTCAGGTTTTATCAAAGAGGAGGAGATAAGGGGGTCTGGCCTAGCATTGATTCACTGTCTAATCTATTCAATCAATCTCTTCATGGGGCTCAGCCCAACACAACCAACCTGTTGTGTGTTATGTGTGTGTGTGTGTGTGTGAGAAAGAGAGAGAGGTATCCTTGGACTGACCGTAACCTGACTGACAAGTGTGCACACTTGGTTGTGAGTTCCAATAAAGGTTGAGTTTTTCATGCTAAATACACACTGCTTTAATGTGCGTTGTTCCTACCTTGACAGTGACTATTTATGTGTGTGGCAACCTATGATGTATGTAACCTGTATTTATCTGGGGACAATCAGTGTGCAAATGTCACCCCCTTCCTTCCCCAAGCCATCCCATTCATGGTCTCACCTTCCAGCTTCAAAGGTAAAGCGGGTGGCGTCGCGTCCGTAGCGCCGCAGGGAGCAGAGTGGCCAGGTGACCAACTTGGTGCGAGGGTTGTGAATGTCCCACAGGTAGATGTTCTCATGAGTTATCTGCATCATGCACTCCCCGTAGATGTCCAGGTTGGGACAGGGGAGAAGGAACACGTTGAAACGCTCTTAGGAGGCAAAGAATGACAGGGACAATTTTGAAGGACTTGTTTTCACTGAGGTTTAAGATGCTTCAGAAATTTCACTTAGTTTTTGCCAACTTAACACCAAATATCACCAAATATTTTCAGTACATGAGTGTCAATATTCTGTATTCATGGTGCAGCTATGTAAGGCTGATCTGTTATTGTCATATTTATTTGTCATTGTTTTAGTATGTTAGTGAGACAAAAATTCAATGTTTTTGCTGAAGTCCTCAACATAAGTCTTTGGGAGGGCAGGTCTCACTGAACCACAAGTCTGAGTCAAGTCTCAAGTACTCTACTGGCTCTGTCTATTACTGTACTTGATGGTAACATTTGAAGAACTTGTTACAGTATTTTAACAGCAATAAAAGATGTCTTTGTTAACATTAAACAAATTCAGCATCCATGAGACTTGATGTTGTTGTTCAGGTTTTACTGCCCAGTACAGCAGTAGACACCTATTTAGCTTAGAACCTGGACATAAAAACCCCACAAACTTGTTTCATCTTGTTAGAAAGACAATGATAGAAACCCCCTTGTGTCTATACTATGGAGAGTATAAAGCACTTTATAAACTGGCACTAAATTCCAGAAATTGTTTCAAGCAAGTCAGTTTGTTATTTCCTTAGTGGGAATGTCCAATTTAACTGCAGTCCTTGTCATAAGGAGCTCCATTTAACCAAGAGTGAATGCAGACAGAGAGATTTCTCCTCTGTAGTTCGTTTCAAGCTTCAGGAGCAGCAACGAGTACAGGATCCCTCATTGGCTTCCCACTTACCAACACTATCAACTGTGTTTGATGGTGTGCTAATCTGAGCTGGAATCCCCACACTAAACCACAGGTCAGTAGTGGTGACAGTAGAAGCTTACGAAAAACCACTGAAATGGAAACTTCTACTCTGCAAGTTTGGTTTTGTTGTGTTTGTGTGTGTATGAATTACCTGTGTGTTCACACTGCACCCCAGCAGCCAGCAAGTCAGGCTCTCCCATACTGATGTCATTGAGCCGCATGCCCAGACACTCAATTGACAGTGTCTTGAACCAGTCTTCTGCCTCCAGCTCTGTAGAGTGAGGAGGGTGTTAATGTTAATACCCACTGATTATTAACATTTAAAAAATTATAATTTCGGTCACATCTCATATTGATCCGCCCAGATACACTGAGATTTCAGACACTACAAACACAAGGACTGAACCGCTAAAAGAGTTCCCTCTGTCAGCTGGTCCTGAGACACCCAATACTTGACAATATTGAGCTATGAAACTTAAGGTGAACTTATTTGTGTGTGTGTGTGTGTGTGTGTCTATACATTACCTGATTCACAGGTGAAGGTGCGTGACGTGTCATCTGTAAACACAATGGCTACGGCCTGTCGCTTGGTATCCCGAGGCAACCGAGTGACATTCTTGACGTTGCTAATCTCTGTCACCTAGGCAACAGTTTGAGGTTAAAATACTTAATAAAGTGGAAATCAGGGTGATGAACCAACTTCATATTGTTGAGGTTTAGAAGATGATCAAATCTGCTGGTTCACTGATACTGATATTTTTATTCTTAGGTTACACATAAATACATATATTATCATTCTGTTTTCAAACTATCACATTCAACAACATGTCTTGAGGTGGAAAAAAGTATTCTGGAAGTAAAAGTCCTGATCATTTTCCTCACTGACAGTGTTAGTTGACTCACAGGATTTGGAGAAACTTTGTCAAATTTGCACAAATAATACAAGGTAAGAAGATTTTCATCACATCCAGTCTGAACACACCTTAATAATTTATCAGATTGTGTGTGTCTGTGTGTGTGTGTGTGACTAAAAGGAGAGCAAGGAGGACTCACTGAGCTCAGAGGTAAAAGAATCAGACTTTAATGTGAAGGCTGATGGCTTTCATCTCTGTCAGTGTGTGTGTGTGTCTGTCAACTCTTTATGTTTGGTTTTCCCTCACACATATGCACACACTCACCTTAGGACAAGCTCTGATGTAGGCAGACTTCTCATCAGGGTATTTCTCCAGTCGACGAGGTCCTTTACTGGATGACTTCTTAAAAATCAACCAGCAAAGCCGATAGATCTGTAATACACACACACACACACACACACACACACACACACACACACACACACACACACAGGGACAGGATCAAAAAATAAGTCAGGGACATGTCCCATCACTTTACAAAATCCTATTTTTGTTCCCTTCATTTTATAGTTTCAGGTTAATTTTGTTAATATACTAATGTGAGTCACCTTCCATTATTACCATGCACTAGGCATATTAACAATAGGATAGGCATAATGCAATAGGCTTAATTAACAAGCAACAGTGAGTGTCTAAGGGAAAATAAGGTCTTGCTTCTCAGGCTACAGGCTGTCCTACCTAATTGCTGGATGTTGTTGGGGCAGTATATAGTATAAGAATATCTGCTGACACATGTCATGAGTGAAACAAGGTTTCACAAACTACGTTTTTTGGTTTCCGTCTATCCATTATCTATACGGCTTATCTGTTAAGGGTCGCAGGGGGCTGGAGCCTATCCCAGCTGACATTGGGAAATGAGACGATTAGTAACTGGCAGAACCCAACACCCTGAGATTTGTGATGTGACTGGGTGGCCTGTGTTGTCATCCTCTTCATCTCCTTCACAGTGTAGGACACAGCCATGGATGCATGCGAAAGGGAGAAGTGGCAATAAATTTCCCAAACAACCAATTGAGCAACTAGAGATCGGATTTACCCTCGATCTCTGTCTGATGACCTGGATAACCTCTCATCCTCACAGGGAACACTAAGGACAGAGAATAAATCAGAAAGTAAAGACTGGGCCTCAAACTTTAACTGTGGGTCACTTTGCTCTGAAAGATGAGGGGTGTGCAGCAAAAATGCCAAAGTACTCTGTTTGGTCTCTGTCACTACAGAAAGAATTCTGTATGTTGTGGCTGCACATCCAACTGTGAAAAACATCAAACGTGACTTTATTGACCTGCTGAACACACTCTGCTCACTGAATGCTGAGATGTTTAATAGCGGTTCTCTACTCCCAGTCAGAGGAGGAGCTGAGGGTTTTGGCAGATTGTTGGTACTGAACATGTGGCTCTTAACTGAATGTACTGTCCATTGTATGAAAATTAACAGTTGTTTTAAAGTTAACTAACAACTGCCTTAACAAGTGAAGGTTAAAACTCTTCACCTCTAACCTGTTTTTCTTCCTGCATCACCCAACTGTCCCTGCTGCAAAGTAAAAGAGAGCCACCCCAGCCCCCACCTTTAATCATGAGAAACATTGGAGCACATACAGAGGATGCTATACCCCCTCACCTGTCTATGAGGACTCACCCTCTTCACTCCAGGTTCCACACAACTTTTAACACATTAAACCTAACTTTATTATACATCAGGTCTTTGGCAGGTTAAACATTTTTCATCAGTTACTTTATTATCATGCAAAACCTTGATTTTATGTTGGTGATGGCTGCCTCGGTGTGTTAGTACACGTTGTGCTTTGTTATTTTGTTTGTTAATAATCAGTGTTGTGTGGAAGTACCGGTTGCTCTTCCACCAGAGAGCTCATGAACATCAGGGCTACTACCCTGTGGATTTTTACCACCCCCATCGCTACATCTGTAGGGAATTACTGGGATGGGTCAAAGGTGCTCACCTTCTCATACACACACAGTGAAATGCCACGAGGAGAGGAAACGTCTGCACGCTTGTGCGGTTCACTAACATGGACATCGCAGACAATCAAGCATTCTTGGACATTTCAACGCAAGTGTGTCACTCAAAGCAACAAAAGTAGATGAACTCCAGCTGCTGGTGGGAAAACAGACTTTTCTTATCTTCCGCTTTGAGTCACTGAAACTTGGCTGTGTGTGGAGGATAATGACTCTGCACTGCAGTTAGCAGGCTTTCAACTCTCAGAGTGATCACCGCGACGCAGAACTTTCAGGGCAAGATCTATGGAAGAATTTGTTTTACACCAATAGTGGCTGGTGTACTGATGTGACAGTGATTCAACAACACTGTTCTACTGATCTGGAGTCTTTTTTCATCAACTGTAAACCCTTCTACTCCCCCCGTGAGTTTGCTTCATTCATACTGGTCGGTGTTTACATCCCACCGCAGGCCAACGTGCAGGAGGCGCAGCGCATGCTTGCCAACCAGATTCTGTGTGTGGAGCGGACAAACCCGGACTCCTTAGTTATTGTCCTTGGTGACTTTAACAAAGGCAACCTCACCCACGAACTCCCCAAATACAGACAGTTCATTAAATGCCCGACCAGAGAGGAGAACATTCTGGATCACTGTTACACCACAGTAAGCAACACTTGCTGTCCCCCACGCTGCACTGGACCACTCTGACCACGTCATGGTCCACCTGATTCCTGCATACAGGCAGAAATTAAAGCTCTCTAAACCTGTTGTGAGGACATCAAAGAAGTGGACCAGTGGGGCTGTGGAGGATCTCCAGGCGTGCTTGGACTGTACAGACTGGGATGTATTCAGGACTGCCACCAAGAGTCTGGATGAGTATACAGAGGCTGTGACATCATACATCAGCTTCTGTGAGGACTGCTGTATACCAACACGCACCAGGGTGAGTTATAACAATGACAAACCCTGGTTCACAGCCAAACTCAGACAACTGAGGCTGGAGAAGGAGGAGGCGTTCAGGAGTGGGGACAGAGACAGGCTGAGGGAGTCAAAGTACAGGTTCAACAAGGCGGTGAAAGAAGCCAAACGCCTGTACTCTGAGAAACTGCAACACCAGTTCTCAGCAGGTGACTCTGCTTCTGTCTGGAGAGGGCTCAGGCAGATCACTAACTGTAAGCCCAAAGTCCCCCACTCCACGAACGACTCACGCCTGGCCAACAGCCTGAATGAGTTCTACTGCCGCTTTGAAAGACAGTTTAACAGTCCTGACACCATCCCCCGTGACACCATCCACCAGTCCCACTACATCAGCCTCTCACCCTCCCCCAGCACATCAGGGGTCAGGGCCTCTCCAAAGCTGCACACCTTAGAGGCCCCCTCCCCCCTTCATCCTGGAGAGAGACGTCAACAGACTCTTTAAGAGACAGAACCCCTGCAAGGCAGCTGGGCCAGACTCTGTCTCTCCATCCACCCTGAAGCACTGTGCCGATCAGCTGTCTCCAGTGTTCACAGACATCTTTAACACCTCACTGGAGACGTGCCATGTACCAGCCTGCTTCAAGGCCTCCACCATCATCCCTGTCCCCAAAAAATCAAGGATCACAGGACTTAATGACTACAGACCCGTCGCCCTGACCTCTGTGGTAATGAAGTCATTTGAGCGCCTTGTGCTGTCCCACCTCAAATCCATCACCGACCCACTCCTGGACCCCCTGCAGTTCACCTACAGAGCCAACAGGTCTGTAGACGATGCAGTCAACATGGCCCTCCACTTCATCCTGCAGCACCTGGACTCCCCAGAAACTTGCCGCTTAGGATCCTCCTGTTTGTGACTTCAGTTCGCCTTTAACACCATGATTCTAGCACTGCTACAGGACAAGTTTCCTCCCAGCTGAGCGTGCTCTGACTCCATCTGGTGGATCACAGATTTCGTCAGACAGGAGGCAGCATGAGGCTGGGAAAACATACTTCTGACTCGGACCATCAGCACCGGTCCCTCAAGGCTGTGTTCTCTCCTTCTCTCCCCTGCACACCAACAGCTGCACCTCCAATCACCAGTCTGTCAAACCCCTGAAGTTTGCAGACGACACCACCCCCATTGGGCTCATCTCTGGTGGGGATGAGTCTGGCCACAGGGGAGATTGATCAGCCACGCGGCAGTGAAAACAACCTGGAGCTCAACGCCAGGAAGATAGTTGCTCTACTCTGGAAGAACACAGTCACCTCCCATCATCCTGTGTGACTTCAGTCAAATCAGAAACCTGCTCTGGGACCATCATCATCACCAGGACCTCGGGTGGGCCAAACATCAGCCCTGATCAAAGCCCAGCAGAAGATGTTCAACCTGGAAAAATGATGGTGCACTTCACACTCTCCATCATTGAGTCCATCTCACCTCCATCACTATCTGGTACACTGCTGCTACTGCCAGGAGAGGCAGACTGCAGTGTGTCATCCGCCCGCTGGAGAAGGTGATCGCCAAATCTGTCTTCTCCAGACCCACACCTCCAGGACCCTGAGGCGGGCAGGAAAGATCATGGCCATCCTCTCACCCTGGTCACAAACTCAGGACACCTTCTGGCAGGAGGTTGCGTCCATCAAAACCAAGACCTCACGCCACAAGAACAGTTTCCTGTCTGCAACTGGGCTCCCCCAACAAGATCTAGCCCCAGACTACAGACTATAATCCCCAACCCCACTACACGTTACATTAACGACATCTCTGACAATCACTGCCACTTCAAACATTTGTACTCACACTTTACATTTTAATTATGGTTGGTCTATGCTCCTTGTGTATATATATTTATGCCCTTTAAATACAGTTCTTGCTTTTTGCTCTTTCTTTTACTATAACTCTTTAAATTGGCCATACCAAGACAAATTCCTTGTATGTGCAAACTTACTTGGCAATAAAGTCTATTCTGATTCTGAAAAAAAAAAAGAGATGATACTCATCATCAAGATCATCACTGTTTGACTTCTGTCACCATCTGAGTGCTACAAGATTATATGGAGTTCAATTAAGTGTATATTTGTAATTACCTGTGCACCTAACATTGCCAGTATCAGGTTTTGTAGAGCCAGGAGGATTATTTCCTCTCTGACAGCCGAAGCCTGTGTTTGGGCAGCAGTAACAGCAGGAGAGCTGCTGGTGCTCAGGGCAGGACTAACCACACTGATATTTCTGCCTGACTGAACACAGCATTTAGTGTTGACACAACATTAAAACTAGTTACTGGTTTTATATATGCAGTTTATATTTATATATATATACTGTATGTAAACTGTATGTACCATTCAGCCACAAACTTAAAATCTGTTACTGGTTTTAAAGTTATGGCTGATCAAATTAACATTATTTTCTGTTAATAGTATGGTTCCTTTACAGAATGATTCTCCTGTCTTGCAGAGTAGAACCAAACAGAGCCGAGCTCTACATTTTCCTACCCAGCAGCCTGAATACAGACAGACAGACAGAAGATGGATGGTGACTCACATCTCATTTACAACTCCCTCTATGAGGATGAGTTTGTGTGAAGAGTGGACAAAGAACAGACAAACTCACTGTCCAAAACACACGACAGTGACTCACTCTGCCATTCTGTCTGTCCTTATTTAATACTGACACACATGCGGGGCACCCAGATGGTAGGATCAGAATTTAGCATCATCACCATGAATCCATGGTTTCATGGTGGTGATGGTATAAGGTTGAGTGTGGGGAGTTTATTTGGCATACTGTTTGTAGCCACAGTTTACCATCTTCTAATGGCTACCTGCAGGATAATGCTCCATGTCACAAAGAAAGTCTCAAACTGGTTTCACGATGTGACATTGAGTTCAGTGAATCCCCAGTGACCCCAGTCACAGATCTGAATCGTAGAACATCTTTGGATGTATAGAACAGGATTGGCTTCATGAATGTGCAGCTGACAAATCAGCAGAAATGATGATGTACTGAAGTGTCAACATGAGCAGAATTCAGAGGAAACAACATCTGGAGGAATCTATAAAGAGAGAACTACCCAGTGTTAAAAGGATATTCCCACAAAGTGCTCAGTAAGTGAAGTAGAACGCTGCTTTGCCTAATTAATTACCGATAATGTTAATGGAGAAACCTTAACCAGTCAACAAGCTGTGAAAAGGGTTTTAATGATGCAGTGGTGACTGAGGGGAGACTGAGCCGCAGTCTGTCACCCAGCGTTTATCCTCGTAGCTGACCTCTTCTTTACTGGGCCGGAGCTCCTGGGTCAGATGGAAGGAGTTGGCCACATGCTCAGGAGACACAAAGTCATTGATGACCTGAACACAACTGTGGAGGTTCTGGACCTGACAGACAGAGAGGGGGAGAGGGTGTGAAGCTGAAACCATGAAGCTGACTCAGAGAGAAAAGACACAGAATCAAAGGATCAGGTCATAAAACATAACAATTAACATCTTGTAGTATCTAGAAAAGGTTTGAAAACATACATGCCAGCACTGACAGGTTTCACTATAAAGAAAATAAAAAAATTAGCAATATGAGAATGCAGTAGTGCAGCTCACTAATGTATTCTGGTGTGTGATGTGATCTTACCGGTGAGGTGATCCCTGAGTTTTTGTGTGTGCATGTCATATACTACATACCTGGTGCATAGCCCCAGCTGGTATAAGGACAGAGTCTCCCAGGAACTGAACTACAGTCCAGCCCTGAACTCCATGCTCATCCAGCAGCCGCTGACGCTGCTTCCTGCTCAGATACCAGCCCTGCTCTCTGATTGGGTCCTGGTCCAGCGACATCTCCAATCCCTGCTCCTTACAGAGCTACGGTGGTGATTGGGTGAGGTGGGGTGGGGGGTGGAAGGGAGAATTGGGTTGGAGGGTCAATACTTGTACTGAAGTTAACTACAATTCCATTTAAAGCTGTAGCAGTTACTGAATGTGCTTATCAGAGTGCTGACCTTGTGCAGGAACTCTCGGACGTTGTCCATGTCCCTGTTGAGGTAGATATGCCACAGCGCCCCCGGTGTCTCACTCGAGTCTTTGAGCCTCCTCCGAACCCCCTCATCTAGATCCTCCTCTTCCAGACGCTTCAACACTCCTACAAACAGTCAGTACAGACAGTATATATCTATATATACTTTCCACCCACCGTAACTGAAAATATCTTTGTGTCAGTCCAGCCTGTTTATAAGTTCATTATATAAATGACAGTCTTACCAGTTTTGGATAGGACTCCATTGCCTTTGGCGACTCCAACATAGACCAGAACAGACACGACGTCTGACACTTCCACATGGAGGTTCGCAGTCCCAAAGTCCTGGTCCTGAGATGCAGCTACACCTAGAGGAGGACAGACAACTGATTCATGAAGAAAATGACAGAAGATTCTAACTGCATACATTTTAAATAGCAACTATTCAAATTCATTAAGAATTATGGTGAAATGATGAATGTCACAAATAATTTCCCTCTTACCGTAGGCACAGCAGAGTCGTGGCCCCAGATCTGGCCTGACGAAGAAAGATGGCAGGTGGGAGGCGAGATTGAGGTTGCCCTCTGGATCGGAGTACTCTGGCAGGGGCAGATTCTTCATCAAGTCATCGTACCTGCAAAAAACTTCTCATTTAGATGGGCCTAACAATCATTCTTGTATTGTTTGTATTCTTTAGACTTTTGCTCATTAAACACATTTGAACTGTCATTTGCATTTTTGGATGTAAAGCTTAAGATTACACAGCACAGCACCAAAGGTACAGTAATTGCATGTTTCTGTGTTGAGGGTGTATGTTTACCTGGAGGGCATGAGGGCCATGAACTCCTCTCCAGATGGCCAGTCCTTCAGTCTGTACACCATAGGTTCTCCATCCTTGGACTTGGGCCGCTCTGAACAGGCATGAAGAATTTAGTCAGACTGAATCAATCATTATTCATCAATGACAGTCCTGTTTCAGTTGTTGGTTGTAAGCAGCTATCTACTACGACTACAACTCACTGGTGATGTCCTCAAATCCATCCCAGAACTCCTTGATCCCCGAGTTGGACACAACCTGGTCCTTACAGTTGAGGAGGTCTCCTTGATGGTCTGCAAACTCTTGGTTAAAAGAGTCAGCTTTCCACAGACTGGCATTCAGTCGCTTATGGATCCCTGACACCAGCACAGGCTGCACAAACACATTCATACGGCTGTCGTTATCTGTAATGAACAGTTAACAATTACAACACAGTACTGCTGCTGTTAGTAAGAGAGAAGTGTACCTGTCCTTGTTTCCAGCAGTCTCTGAACAGCTTCCAGTTGTTCTGGTTGCGGTGATCTTTGAGCCACAGTAACTGTCTGTTGTTTAACCAGCAGTGGGGAATGTCTGGATACTGACTGGTTGATTCCTCTGGCACAGTTGCAATAACAGGCATGGACTTCTTCCTGTCTGGTTTGGTATACTCAGCAACAGCAGAGGGGGGGGGGGGGTGTTGTTGTTGCTGACCACAGTGATGGGCTCTTGCTTGATTGACAGCTTGGTGGTGAGGTTCTGGCGGCTGGCGGGGATTTTATTCTCAACTACTGAAGCAATGATGTCATCAAGAATATTGGGCATGGTCCGCCCACCCTTTCCAGTCTTTACAATGAGAGGAAGAGAGAGGGAAAACAATATTTCAATATTTTGAGCTTGATTTCTTTCACAGAAGCTCCACTCTATGACAGCACGTGGACAACTAGGTATTACAACCAAGCCTAATTTTGTCTCCGCCTTTAATATATTCTACTTTTATATATTAAATGTATTTGATGTACATGAGGCACACTTCCCCTACACAGCAAAGCAGATAAAAAGTGTCTGTATACCTGTGAGGCAGTGGAGTAGACTGGTGCAAAGGCGATTCCTGCATCAGTAGAGCCCAGCTTCAGTTTCCCTGCTGTGGTGGTGAGCAGATCTCTGAGTGTGGAGCCCTGCTCCGTACTGTTAGCTACCAATGAGGTGGTTTTACACTGCTGCAGGACCTCCAGGCTGTCTCTCTCCTTCTTCCCATCTTCCTTGAGTGATTTACCCAGCAACACTGACTCCTTGTTTTCTGTTAGAGAGAGAGGAGGAGGGAGAGGCAGGCAGGGGGAACAGAGGAAGAGGTTACTGATTACCATCATATTCTCTGGAGGTGAAATATACTAAAAGGCTTCATGAGGGAACATGGTCATTTGGAGGAATTCATTACTGAAACACTGAATGACAGATTAAAAGTGCACTGATTCTTAATGGTCCTCTCACCTTTCTTTTCCTCCCTGGATTTCTGTTCTGCCAAGTCTGCCAGGAAGTGCAGTGGTGACTGAGACTCTGGCGGGGTAACAGGAGCACTCCCTGCGTCACTGCCTGGACTGCTTCCGCCAACACCTCCTCCATTAGTCTCTACCTTGGTTCCTTCTGGATCAGAGTTCTGCTGAGAGCCTGGCTCAGCTTTCACCAGAGACAGCTTGTTACTGTGGTTCAGGACATTCTGGAGAACCTGGCAGAGAGAGGTGAGAGAGTAAATAAAGCCAGAGGGAGAGGGTAAAAATTGAGAGTCACTCTAAAAGGCGACCACATTCAAACTTTTGGGAACAAGTGGGAAGAGATTTATATGCTAATCCTTCAGATCCTGTATTTATCAGCAGGCAAAATCTACCTGTCTCATCAACACACAACACACAACACACCCCCCACCCCCAAATTTATACAATACTCTATCAATCCAACTCCCTGTATTATTTTGTGTTTGTATCATTTTTTGCACATGCTGTGTGTCAAATCATAAAATGCATGACTTCCATTGTACATGAATATTTTAGCAGTTTACTGTCACTTTTCATTTGTCCCCTCTGCTTGAGAATGAATTAAGACACATTACACTATCAATCAATATCACCACTGCTGACTCATCAGATCATTTGCAATTTAATTCTGAGTAGCTGTTGTGTGCACTAGTGATAGACCAATATGTTTTTTTCAGGGCTGATACTGATACCGATTATTAGTAGTCAAGGAGGCCGATAACCGATATTTGGAGCTGATATTCATTTGCAGTAAAAGTGAAAATATTGGCATCAAAATTTTGAATAATACAAACTCCAACACTTAACTTTGTTTAAATGCCTTTAAACATATGTTTATTAAACAGCTTTTCAGATTTGCAACATGTTAAAGGTTTTTTTTTATCTTAGACAATAGACATCTTTATTTTAAAATTCTAACAGAAAGTGCAGGGAGCTCCCAGGCTCAGCAGCATGTCTTATAAAGTTAAATAAAAACTTAAACAAATAAATAGCTCCCTAAAGTTTTCTACAGTAAATAAAGGTGTCCAAAATTTCAATATAACTGAAATGTTATTTTATCTTTCACTTATCTTTGTTTTAAGTTCAAACAAAAACAGAAAGTGCAGGGAGTTCCCAGGGTCAGCAGCATCTCTTATAAAGTTAACTGAAATTTTAAATAATTAAATAAATACCTTCCTGAAGTTTTATAAAGTTAAATAAAATTTGCACAGAGGTGTGAGTCTCAAATGAATTAGTAGTCCCAATTGAGCAGCACCAGATTGTGGTGCAAAAAGCAGAGTTGTTCAGTGTGTGTGAGCACTGTGCATGCACAGCTTTCATTGCTGATTGGCTGTTACCCGTGGCTCTGCGTGTAACCAGTCAGATGTGCTGTGGGTGGGACAATGCTGGAGACAGAGTAGTGACTGCAGACAGAGAGGCGTGGCTGCATCAGAGCCAAAATAACCCAGTTTTAAATTGATCTCTTATTGGCTGTTGGATTGAAAAAAAAGGCAGATGCCGATATGCGTCAAAATGCTGAATATCGGCCTGGCCGATAATCGTCTATCCCTAGTGTGCACTAACAACTACCAGGCTGAATCTGTAAGGCCTCTGTGAGCTAGGTAGAGCCCATGGGAACAGAGGCACTTCTCATGAACTTTAAGAGCACATAAATAAATACTGCTTGTTTGCAGATGTAACACAGTATACAATGTTTCCATTAGGTTGTTTCTGAATTTCTTACTCTTTTATTTGAATTGGGCTGTCTGTTGGTTGGATAAAAGACTTAAA
>BRZM01002858.1:5765-26185 GCA_033238685.1 Lates japonicus | reverse complement strand
ACAGCTTTCTGACCTCAATATGACAGCTTTTATCCTTGCTTTAAAGCCAGAGTGTCCTAAAGAGTTCATTTAGCTGTTGCTATAAGTGATGGGATGAAGCCCTCAAGAGCTGGAGAACATTCAGTGCAGTTAGCTGCTCATAAAGTAAGAAATGTCAGCGGTGACTTTGAGGCAAACTGTTTAAGTCTACCTCTATAATTATGATGTAAGGAAACACATTAATGAATAAAATATCAAACTGTGCCTTGAGTATGTAAACTTGAAAACCCAGTAGCAACTCATGAGGATCTTAAAACTCATGCATTTTTAATTGGTGGTAAAATAAAGGCAAGAGAAAAGAAAACAGACCAAAATGAACTCCAGAAAAAAAGTCTTTACATGTAATGCAGAAGCAATTTACAGCAATTTAGTGTGGCTTGAATCCAGCAGCCTCCTCAGGCGCCTCTTTTATTTTCATAGAAGATCCAGTGACAGTAATGAATCATAGTTAAAGACCAAACTGCAGTGCAAGCTTGCAGTTTATTAAACAGTCAGCAGCTCATTGCTTTTGATCCTTGGGAACGTCACTGTAATAGATTACGGTCAACCTCATTGATAGTTCTCCAACCAATCCTTCTCCGGCATTTCTTCCTCCTTCATGTTTCAGACTTCATATTTCTTCACAGGGAGCTCAGGAGGAAAAAAAGAAAGAAGAAAACAACAACAACAAGCAAACAGGACCTGCTTCAGAATGTGAATGCAACGACCTTGGCTTGTGCTGTCCTCCCGAGTGTTGAGTTTCTCTGTGGCTGAAGGCAGGAATTTAATCATTGCATTCTTTTGTCTCTGAAACAGGGTTCACTCTAACATTCGAGCTGAAGGGCGAGATATGTTTGGAGAGAGTTATCAGGTCTTACGCAGAAGCAGAACCCTCTCAGTTTCCCCTCAACTGCATCGTTTATCATGAGATGATTGATACTTATATCTGATGCTGACACAGGGACCATTTCTCTTAATTCCTTCTCAATGTCCGTCATTGTATTGTCACTTGCAAGAGGCCACAAACAACACAATGTGCTGGGGTACCGACAGCAATGTTTAATTTATAATACCTTTTGTAAATTTTACCTCAAAAAGGTACTTATTATTTCAAATTTAGAGCACACTAGTAGACAGGAAAATATGTTTTTATTTTTCAAAACAGTAGTTCATGGCCTCAGCTGATGTGGAGGTGTGTGGTGGAGTTTCCACATCTTTTTCTGTTCTTTCTATAGAGCATGATGCAAAACTAGGGTGTGAATGTTACAAGCACAATAGATTAACCTCAGATTAAGAAAGCACTCACGACAATTCATTCCTCTCAAATATGTGAATGTATAAAAAATGCATGTGGAGAATGTACCAGGGCCATGACCTCCATGTCCTCTGTCGCAGCTGTTGCTCTGACTGCTAACCAATCTATGTCTGTGTCTGTACAATTTCAGTGATGGTGGTAAATGGAGCGACATGGCACTCAGAGTGGCTTTTATGTCTCCTCTGTGCAATTTAGCTCAAAATATAGTCTTGTTCCGAGATGTTTCTGGTACCAACTTCTCAAAATAAGCTCTATCTGTAACTTGTGATTCTCACTTCAGTTTTTTGTGGATCTGCACATTTCTTCATGAGCTTTAACCTTAAACCTGCTGTTGCTGTGCCAGTTGATTAATCCCCTGTAATCTTATGCATGATGATGCATTTTTATCCCATTATGCCCAATAAAAAAATCTGTTGTAATCCTGCAGATTTCAAACCAGTCAGGTTTGAGCTACAGTACGTGAATCATCTCTCCAACCAGATACCACAACAACAAAGAACAAGTATATATATAGTATGTACAACTGCTTGGAAGCCATAAGGAGAATATTGAGAAACCTGGAAGAAAACTACTGTTTTAAAATCAGCAGGATATTGATGTGAATATCTGCAGGGCACCTGGCTGTCTACACTGATTGTTGATCACAAATCTCTTAAGATATTGATGTTGGAAGTTGGCAAAAGTTGAGCCTCCTCATGTCTGTGACTGAATAAAATGAGAAAAACCCAGTGGGTGAAAACTTGTGATGGGTCATTTATCAAAAAACCCCTATTTATCTTTTTCCATTTGTGATGAATGTATTCTGATGTGATTTGTGATGAATATATCTACAACAGTTCAGCCCCTTATAGTAAACTCAAGCACAACCACTGCTGATGCAAACAGTCTAGTATTCTGTTTTGTAACTACAATGGCACAGTACAGTGCATACCTCAAGGCCAAACAATTGTACACATCTGTCTAGCTCTTCAAACAAGGAGTACCCTATGTCACAATGTTAAGGAAAGTGTGCTGCCAATTATTTCAGTATTTTCTGTATAATACTACTAACAAACAAACAAACAGACTCGGGTGAAAACATAACCTCCGTGGCAGAGGTAACGAAGCTGAAATTTTCCTCTCACAGCTACTCTTCGAATTTTAGTTCCCTGACCACATTAAGGCACAAACCAAGGTTCAGATCAGTAGTTGTGAATACTCATTATACATAAGCACAAGCATTAAAAAAAAAAGAAACAAAACTTTCAGCCTTTCTGCCTTCAGCAGGCAAATGTTTGCTAAAGGGGAATCCAACACCTTATAATGGGAACTAATTGTGCACACCTGTACTAGTTCATGCAAGTGCACATGGGAAATGTAGTTCAATACATTTCTAGCTCCCATGTTCTTGGATCACACCTTGGAAGAGGAACTGCATTTCCCACATGCACTTGCACAACAAAGCACAGGTGTACTCTATTTGGTCCCATTAGGATTTGGATTCCTTTTGTGGGATGAAGCTCTAGGGACAGAATGCTTGGTTTTATTTCTAAATGGTGGGATTGTTTGTGAGTGTGCGGATCCTTCAGAACTGAATGTATTAAAATTGTGTCATATTCTGGCATGTGTGAAATAGTTCAGAAGCATGTTGCAGCCACCAGCTGCCCATCACTGTTTCCATCCTTGGTGAGAGGAATCAAACACCATCCAGGACATAATGCCTCACAGATTGCAAAGCACGACACGCAGAGCTGCCTGCTGAACAATGAAGTCCTTACATTACATAACATGCCAGGTGTTACTCCTTCCCTGTTTCTCCCTTGCCTTCAGTGAATTTTCCTCTGGTGATGTTCCCAGCTGGGAGATTGTGCAGCTGAGCCGGTCCACGCTTGGTCAAAGCTCTCTAATACATGGAGGCCTCTTTGATGATACCGTGAGGTGACTCCAAAGAAAAGTCTGCACTCAGTAGTTGGTGATATATAGTATGTGTCTCGCTGTGAGAGCTCACAAAACACAAAATATTATACCTGTATTCCTATTTTAGTGTGTACATGTTTCAGTGCTGCTTGTCAAATTTAAGTGGCAGATTCTGCAGTGATAATAATGAATCTGGGGGTTGTTGGACAAAAAAGCCGCAGTTTTCTGGGCAGAGAGTAGCAGATTTGATTATTCTCTACTTCTATGTCAGTGTGATAAAAAATACAGCTAAATGCCTACAATGGACTCTAAAATCACAAAAAACATGCATAAACCTCTGTTTTGTAATGTGATGCAAGCAAGACTTGAGACAGTTATTTTTAAAATGTAAACTAAGTGAAGTATGTTGGGATGGATTTATTTTTCCTCAGGGAAGCTACCATAACATAGACAGAAACACCCTGACAAAATGATTGGTAGGTGACCAAGTACATGTAATTAATTATACTTAAGTCAAAAATCTGAGGTATTCTTTGTGCTAATTCTATCCCACCACTTCAGATGGATTATTGTACTTCTATCTGACAGCTATACTTACTGGGTAATATTTTATCAAAAAACATACACTGATCAACCACATCATGAAAACCACCTGCTTAACATTGTGTAGGTCCTATGTGCTGCCAAAACAGCTAGAACTGTCTGGACATGAACACGGGACTTCTGCGGGTGTCTTGTGGTGTCTGGCACTGGGGCAGACCCTTGCATCGTGTGGGTTGTGGGGCCTCCAAGGATCTGGCTTGTTCTGGTGCATGATGTCTGGTCAGATTGGGATCTGAGGAGCTGAGGCCAGGTCAATGCCTTTGAGTTCTTTGTCGACCTCGAGCCATTACTGAGTAGTTTTTGCAGTGTGGTGGTGCCCTGTCCTGTTGAGATATGCCCCTGCCATCAGGGAGTGCTGATGGCAGGGTACGAGCCAAACAACATTCAGATGAATGTCAGGACTCAAGGTTTCCCAGCAGGACACTGTATTGTCACTTGACCACTGCGACTATACTGTGTCTCATCACTGTGAAATCATTGATAAAATATTACAAAGCCAACTAATCCATTGTTGATGACAATTTAAACGCCTTCAACGTTTTGTCCAACCAGCGGTCCAAAAACCCAACACCAACAATACAATATTTAATCAGAGAAAACAAATAAATCACACTTAAAAAGCTGAAACAAAGAATGTTTGATATTTTAGATTTTTAAAAATCACTTTTAAACTGATTGTTTAGCCCTATGCAACTGTATGCTGTGTACAGTTGTTAGAATTAGCAGATATAATAAATGCAGTTTATATGTTGTAATGTATCAACAGCATTAATCTATAGCACAACAGCAGCCAATGAATGTATTACACTGTGTTGGAAAGATGGTAATTCCTCGACATCAGTGTTATTTAATGAGTTGTTCTCCTCTGATCTTGCCTTAATCTTATGAAAAAAAAAAGTATAATTTAAGGAAAGCCTTAATGAATTCTATCAAGTTCCAGAGAAAAATAATTCAATCTAATAAGATACAGTTATGTAACACTCAAAAGGGACATCCTGACTTCACCTTTGCTATGGTATATTTTATTTCCAATAAAAGCTTGAATGAGGTTACGTAGCAGTTTCACAGCATGGTACTTTACTTATACAGTGGTGGAAGGTAAATACTTCTACCACCGTTACTTCATTGAAACAATAGATATGGTGAATCTTTCCAGCAAGTGTAATATACACATTTGGGTGATTTACAAGACCCCACGATAAAAAAAATGTAAATGCTGTCAGTTATATCTGCACATAAATGTACTGTAAAAGCTGATTTGGGGCCAGGTGGATCACAGACGAATACCATCACACAGAGGGGCGGCATTGTCTCATGGTGCGTAGAACACTGGGATTAGGAAAGATAAGAGGAATCCAACCTCAATTGACATGCAATAAAAAGTGGCTTTAATTGTGTGTCATCATATCCTGAGACCTTCTGCCAGGTATTATCAAGCCCACAGAACACAGCCAGACAGTCAGCCTCGCGCCTGCTGTGCTCAGTATAAGGATATGTGGAGTGCAATCTAAAAGCTGTTCCACTAACTGAGACGGAGCATCTATAGAGCCCTGTTCCTGGGAGCATAATTTCCATTTCAGCATATTGGCCTCTTCTGTAATTAATCTTAATTTAGCAGGAAGTGGCAGGGAGGGTATGGAGGTTTGGTAGAGATTGGTCTGTTGTCAGATTGACCCTGTGTTCTGGCTTCCTTAATAAAGAACAGTGAGGGAATTTAACAGCAATCGGTTGTCAACAAGGAAAAACTGAAGAGGCTTCTTTAGGAATGATTTATGCCATCTTTTAGATCCTGTGTACATAAAAGTGGAAATAAGAAGCGAAGATTATACTTGCTGACTGTTCTCAGGCTATCTAACTCCAGGCAATGATCATCATAAACCTTATTGGTCTTTTTCAGCATAGTTTATTAAAATATAAATCACCTTTTGTTTTATTATATTGTTTCCCCAAAGAAAACAGGGAAATATATTTGAAACAGAGGTGTACACTCACCTCTTTATGATACTGATTTAAACATGACTTAAGGAGAAATGTTTCGCCATCTTTGCTTCCATAATCAGGTTTATCTGCTTTATTATTTATCAGAGAAGCAGATGTTTGTGTCATTTTTAATTGACTGATTTTGTCCTCCCACACGGCATCTAACACTCATCACACTCTGTAGATATTCGAGTGGACAGTTTGATATATTTGAAAAATAAACTTGTTATTGAGATGAGACAGTTAATACAGAGGTCAGCGCAGTTGAGAACAATATGGTTGCCTGCGTTACACGGTATCATCAATTTTCTTGTTCACAGGAAGCCAAATAGATGAATGCAGCATGAACATGGCTCTGGCTTGGGACCGAAGTTTATTGGTGCTTTATGTTTAATTGCAGCGGTTTTATTTATTTAAATCTGTTAAAACACATTGTGCTGTAGGATTCAATTGCCAGGTATTTTCATGGCCCACAGCTTAAGGAGTGTAAAGGAATGCTAATGAGGACAGGATGGTAAATACATTGAATCACTACAGCTTAAAAACAGTTTTCATACATTAGAAAGACTGTAGGCCTTTTATATTTAGAATTGGGAACCATGTCGGGTAAGTAAGCTGGTTTTAGGGCTCCTGCTCCACTATACGCAGAATAATGAATGCTGCTTTTTAATATTACATAAAGAATATTAGGCTGATCCTTTCACAAGACAGTACCTGGTTATTCTCAGACTCTACCACCTTCTCAGGTTTGCGCTGAAAATCCCTTGTGACATGTTTAAAATATCAAGAAGTTCAACGCTATGTAATTGTGTGCATATTTTGCATTGATGGATTCTGTTGTTATTTCACCGGCATGATATGCAGGATGTGTCGATGAGACATTAACTCTCACCTCACTCATCTCTTACGCCTCCTCCAGTCACCCCCACTCCCTCCACCCCACCACCTCCTCCCTCCCCTCCTCTATCTCTCCCTCCTCCTTTCATCTCTCATCTGGGTAGTTCTCGATCTACACATCTTTAAAGTCGTCCGGATCTCTAAGAGTATATTCTCGCCCAGCAGCTATGGATGAACTGATCCTCATGTTTGCTGCTGTATAGAGGACGAGGGAACATGTGAGATACCCACAGCCTACCCACACGCTCTCTAAGTATGTGACAGATTTATAAAACACTACACCTTAACACCAAAAGAGGCTCAATAAATAAAGTTTAAAAAAAACAACAACAAAAAAAAATACAATTTCTGTGACATTTCCTCTGTAACAGCAAAAGCGCACTGTATTTCAGTTAACGCTAACTGAGAGTCAACATGTCTGGCTTTATTTGTCTCTAACACTGGTAAACACACAGGTTCGAATAAAGATCTGATGTAAGGCAATCCAAACAAGATGGGCCCTTTCATCTAATCAGAGTCTTGATTGTTATTGATCTTCTTCATTCTGCAAACAGAGGTTAAGGAGAATTTTTATCATTTCACAGTGAAAACAGCTTCTATCCTCCTGACTGTTTCGGCCCAGCAGAGAAAGGATTTGATTATTTTCCGTAGGCAGTGATTTGCCCTCTGATTGGTTTGCCTATAGAGCAGAAGCAGGAGTAAATGCTTTCATATAGCCAGCGGTTTACAGCGGATACATCATCATGCTCAATAATAAATAAGGAGAGTGGGAGCCGGTTTGGACGAGGCTGTGATGAATTAGAAGCTGGGTTGTAAATCTTTATCTGTCAAGTTAGAGGAGTTTGCTCTATTGTGAGTAAGTTTTACGCTAATTCATTCCTTATGCATTGGCTTATTGTTTAAAAATGTGGAGGCTGTGTCTTTGTTTGAGTTTATTTTTTTGTGAGAGTTGGTTTAGCTAAATCTGACAAGCAGAAAGCAGCAGTAAACTCTGATGTGTGTGTGTGTTTGCAAATATTCATATGATTTGTGCCTTATTTTGAAATCTTACACTTGCCATAGTACAGCTATTGATGTGTTGTGCTAACCTTCATGTCCCTGGTTTTGTCAAATGACAATTATTAAAGGTAATGATCATGAATCTATCAATTAGCAGTTACAGTAATGAGTAGACTGTATTCATTGCAAAATATTCCTTTATAGTCAGCAGTAACATTAGTCCTAATAGTGTTTTAAAGAACATGTAATGTCCTCTGCAAACTAGTCTGAATATCAAGCTTAACTGCATTCTTCTTCGAATATACTGTATCAGACATGATGGTGCTCTTTGAACACATCAGTTCTAAGAAATCCTCTGTAAACCCCCTTCTCTCATCCCCTTATATTAAGACATGAACTCCTGATGAAAAATCAGTGAACAGGCAGCCCTCATACTTTATATAAGATTGAAGCTTGTTTGGTTTCTGCTCTTGTGCTACTGTGTTTGTTTTTCAGTTCCAATCTTGGACAGGCCTGAGGTGAAGATATCGCTTGAGTGTTTTCTGAGGGCAGCGGCCCGTCCGCCTTCTCTCCACGTCCTGCTTATGAAGAACGTGTCACTTGGACATGTTATTTACCAGACTGTTTGCTGCCCTTAACGCGAACACTAGAGCGAGACGCCCACAGAACAAAGACGTATTTTTCTCACTGTCTGCTATCTCCTTTAAAAAATGAGACATAACACTGCGAAGTTAAAAACTGTGGTACCTGGCCAAGCATTTGCAAATAATACATCCACAATAAATATCTCCTGCTTGTCTTCACAACCCTAATTTTCAGATAACGAGGCATTGTCAAAACCACTACACTGCCTACAGCCATGCAGGTTAATCAGTAATAATTGCTGTAAGTGGATACCAGAGCAAAACATTACACTCATAATCAGAATTGTAAATAATGGGATATTTGTTGCTGTGAGGGTGATGCTCCATAGGTCCCTGAAGCAGCAGTCAAAGAATTTTTACTTTCATTGGTTTTCAATGATGGTTCATTCCTCACAGTAATACTCAACTCACTGAGATTCATTTACAGGTACATACTTGACTTCTTAATGACTATTCTATATCTATTCAGCGCTTAAGCAGTATATAAAATATTTAATAAAACGGTTTATCTCGACGCTACAATGTAGTTGTAAATAGATTTTGAAGTGTCACAACAAAGTATTTGTCAACACTAACAACTACTCCTTATATTATTACGGCTGTATATAACTACATTAAACTTTCATTATTGTGTGTTGAAATCATTAATTAGACGATAAATACAATATATGTTACTGTATTTACTGTTTAATACCTCATTAATAATAAATTACTACATGACTTGAGTAATTACAACCTTCTATCTTAAGTATTTGACTCCAGCTTATATCTAAAGTGAAAAATACTACTAATGAAGACAAAATAGGTTTCAAGGCCCATTTGCTGTATATTAATTTGCAAATTGAATGAGTGGAGGTTAATTGAGGGAATTCTAAAAGCTCACTTGAATAAGATGCAGCGATGAAGCTAGAAATTCTTCAGTGTTGCTCGTTTTGCTGGTCGATTGCTTCCAATCATGACCATTAGCCTCCAGAAATTAAAATTAAAATAAGGATGAATGTAGTTTGAAAGCAAGGTAACAGTTGCAAAGAGGAAATATTCATCATAAATACCAAACCTGCAGATTTCGCCTTCACTATTTTTTTTTTTTTTTACTGAAAATGACCTTAGATGTTGAATCTCAATAATGAGAAGCTGCCTGTGACTCACATTTACTTTCTAGAGAATCAGTGATAGATGGTTGAAGATTATTTCTCCACTTCTGTATTTCCAATCAGTGAAACAGTTTTAAAGAGGAATCGACAGTTCAATCAGAGCAAAAAATAATTCCACTCCCTCCTGCAGTTGTAGTTTACAAGCTTGTTAAATGTTCACCCACTATTCCCAGTATGAAGACTAGCATGAGGGCTGAGGCTAAGTATCAGAAATTGTGGGAGGTCAGCATCACTGCCCTTTGTGCTCTCCACCCGAGTAAATGCTATGGCATAACAAAGCCTCTGTCTCAGCCTGATTCCATCTCTGTGAGGGAGTCGTCAGGGACTCCCCTCCTCCCCAGGAAGGATACCAGTGATTTCTGGTGAGGATACACCGTTTGGGGAAAAGAGAAAAAAAAAAACCCAACACATAAATGCATCATGCACGCTGCAAGCTCACACCACTTGTGCAATCAGAAGTGTGAAGTGAGTGCAAATGAGCAGCTTGTGTGTGGCTGGTGTACAATGAGAGCTGCTATCTGATTCCCACAGCAGAGCCTCTGATTGTTCCTCCAGCCAATTTGTGAGGCATAAATATTCAATAACACCTTAGATCAACATCGTTTTCACCGGATCTGCATCCACCAGATATTTATTTACAAATCCAAGGACCCAGTCCACTTTGGACCAATACACTTTACATTTATTTTTGTGTCTATAAAGTATGAGTGCTTGTGTTTCAGTGAAGGTGTCCAAAATCCAGCACCATCTCTCCAATTTTAATATATCACCCAATTCATTAATTGAGTGAGATGATAAGACAGTGTCCTTGGTTTCTGAGTGGTTTTGTTCAGACACTCATTCAACTTGCGACATTTTCATTCACGCCAACTGGAGCGAGGGTTTGGTGTACAGGCTGTGGGGTGGATTTACAACTCCTCCAGGCTGTGCCTTTTTGTCTGAACATGTTGAATAGTGATGATAAAACTGTCAGCGACTTTGCCAGAACCTCTTTGTTTCTGGACAGTGAGGCGACTCGAGGTTCTGGCACAGCAGAGCAAACCAGGTTTCCTAAAACTCTGAGCAAAATCCAAACCACGGTGCCAAAAACTGCACACAGAGTCTGCTGGCTGTGTGAGGTTCAGTCAGACTGACCTGACCTCAGTGACCTCTGTTGGAGGAACTAGTGTTCTTCTCTGGATTGAGCAAGGTCTGAATCTGATTTTTTTCTTTTGTTTTAACAATTTATTACCTTTGTTTAACACTGATAATGCACAAATTGAATCACATTTACATGCACTTTTTGGCTTTTTATGATTATTTTTTACAATGAAAAAAAGGTATGCTGTTTGAAAATGTACATTTTTGAATTGATACAATATCAACAATATAATACATTTACTGGATAAAAGTGCTGGAGAATTTTACATAAATAAAACTCAAACTAAATCGCATTAAATCTCAATGAAGACACAGTCAGTGTGTTAGGATGAGGACTGTGTTACACTTGAAAAACTTCTGTTCAAGTTTCTGTCATACAGTACACCAAAATAAACCTCTCTTACACAACAACCTGAAGTCACTTTCACACAGTTTGGTGTGACAGTGATTTACAGAATGACCCCTCTCAGTTGTTAAAATGAACACACATGGTGACGGAGATGTTAACGAAAGCTGTGGAGAAGTGAGCTCTGAGGAAGTGTACCTTCCTCTGATATTTCAACAAATTTGTTGTCTCCAAAATCACAATCTTTATATCTCTCTCTCCAGCAAGAAAATACATTTGCAAGTTTTAACCAGTAGAAACAGTTCGAAGGTATGCGACACTGGCTAGATGCTAAATAGCAAACAGCAAGCAGCATGGGAGCATTTAGTATGAGTCGATATACCGTTGAGTTGCCAGAGCAGGGATCAGTCAGTCTGCAATGTGTGTGAGAGAATTTCAACTTTATTCTAAAATGCATGACTTTCAGTGTCGCAGACCTGTAAGCTTATACATACAAATAAAGCTGTCACCTTTTACTGCATTATGGCTCTAACTGTAGCTGCCAGTGTTGCCGAGGGTTCATTCAGCAGATTTTAATCTGTATACTGTCTGGGACTGGACTGATACCGTGGGTTATGAAATGGCTTAGTAATTGGTGAACAACCCAGACACTGTACTGTGCCAATCAGGGGCTATCGAGATCTCTTTACTTTTGATATTACAATCACACACCTCTGCGGCAGGTTGTTTGAAATGTTTTAGAGGCCTGAAGCATAAACACTTTGAACAATTTCAAAGATCACCTGTCTCCAATGATCAAAACTACAGTGCTGCGCTGATTCCCTTGTAGTTTGAGAAGTGGTTCTGCTTGAAGGCTCCTGATTTTAAAACATTGCCGATTCAGGACATTTCATAATCCTGCAGTGCATTATCATGCTCTAAATATATTTTGAATAATACAGGGATGGCATCTTACAAACACTGCACTATTTATTCTGGTTTGCAGTATTTAAATTATGATGCTAGTGATAAGAAAAGTATATCTGGTTTCTGCTACTGTTTTTTCCATGTCTGTTCCAGATCTAGGTTTATATCCATTAGGCGATAAATTTGATGTATTTGTGAGTATGCAACACTACGGTATATGTTACTGATTGCATTATATATAACCTGGCAATGCTGCTATACTGTGGGTAAATAAACTCCTGCTTATAAATGATACCAATGTGAGTTCTGTGTCAGCTAAATGGCTAAAATGTAAATGCTCCTGTCATTCAAATGTTTGTATTTTTGAACAAATTTCCCTACTAATTCTGATTTAAAATTCATATTTTACTTAACTCCTGTCTCTCCTGTCAGATACTGTTTGGTGTGAAGTTTCGAAATATGTAAAAATGTTGACCTTCAGTGTCATCATTAACGCTCAAGTTAGCGTCCTTGCGATGAGGAAGTAGACAGTTGATGGACGTGCTTCTTTAAGCAGTAGCTCTCGGTGAAAGTGTTTCTAATCAGGTCTCTGATTATCAGAAGTAACTCTGACATCCTAAAAAAAACCTCAGCAATGAAAATCTGTTCCCAGAAACACAGATTCTTTTTAGTGCTTTGAGTATCCCAAACACAGCAGCTGTTTTCTCTGGGGTGTTGAGGTGACGGCAAACGTCTCTACTGCAGAAACTTCAGCAAATCACATCCAGGCTATGAGCACAACTAGATACTGTAGCACTCCAGGTATCTATATGTAAAATATGGTTTTTGTACTTTTGGCAAAGCGACCCCTTCAAACAACGCCTTGTCTCGTGGGATGCCTCTGATGTAGCCCGTTTCACATTCTGTGCAACTGCGAGCTGAAGAACGACAATGTCAGCGTTTCAGTTTGTAACACCTCATTATGCTGAGTTTAAACTTGGTGTGTTATCTGTGACTCAGTTGGCAGGCCAGCTCAAGGTCACCAAATGGGGAAATTACATATGCAGCCTTTTTAGAATTAGTATAAGACAGTACATTATAGTGTGAAATATGGGCTGTTAAGATTTGAAGACCGAGTGGTGTTTCGTAATAATCTATACCAAACTGAAACTCTTGTGTTGAATTGCAGTTCCTGTCGACTTAACATGGCCTCTCTTTGGATGCTCATCAGGCCCTCCATGCAGCAATATGTGTGACCTTTACATGATGAACCACGAGGGGCCACAGTTCTGACATATCGTTTTGTCTTGGGAGTCTTTGGCAAAGAGGCTCAACTCTCCTCAGTGCAAGAATGCATGACAGCATTCTGGGATTTTTGAAAGGCCACTATCCATTTTCAGAACATTTAACAAGCAGCTCGGACACACTGTATTTGCTTGGCCCCATGAATCATATACCTGTTCACCCACATCATCCCCCTTTATTTGCTCTCATGTGTTCTTAGCTTGAGGAAAAAGAGAAAACATCTTTTATATCTGTGCATGGCTCTGATTTCTTTTGTCAGCACCTTTTTCTAACCTGTTGCTTGCTGCTTTATTTTGCTGTTAAACTTGAGGGCTGTGGATATGAGCATTAGATAAAAAATTCAAATGTAATTTTGAAAGTGAAGATTTTGTGTGAAGTTAAATTGTCTGTACACATGATATCTCAAGAACACCTTCAGAGAATTTCTTCAAATTTGGCACAAAAGTTCACTTGGACTCAAAGATGAATAGATTAGATTTTGGAAGTCAAAGGTCAAGGTCACTGAGACCTCACACATGACTCAAGAATTCATGATAAGTATAAGAAAAAATTCCACACAAAATGATGACATGAAGACATTTCAAATCCAAACGGTCCAAGGTCAGTTTCACTCCGGCGTCATAATGGTCTGCAGAAAACACATGCTAACCATTATTCACCACCATAACTCAGGAACAGAAGGGGAGATTATGACCATATTTCCTGCAACTAGACTGGTTGGTGGAGGCATACAACTTTGAGGCTGTAATTAGAGTTTTTCGTACAATAAGGTATGGTTAAAGGAATACATTGCATTACTGTGATAATTTTCTTGCCAAGAGTTTTATATAAAATGATAGATACCACTCAAAATATAAAGCCACAGTCACACAATGGTATTCACAACCTCTTCTTATTTTTCCTATTTATCATTCTGCCAGCAGCATACACATGAATGCAAATTTGTTCAACTACTGATTTTAATTTAATTCATTTCATTTAAATTTCAACTACGGTGCTATGTTAATGCAACCAACACAGAGCTTAGACAAAACCACGAACCTTCAAGCTCAACGTATCTTATCAAAGATTATTATTGTCATACCTAACTGAGAACTGAGACCACTGGCTGTCTGATAACTCGAAAAAAAAAAAAAAAAACTTAACATACCATAAAATCTTTGAAAATAGCTGTCAGTACTGATAATTATGTGATTTGTAAGTCAGTCAGTGATCTAAAACCGGCAAAAACTATCGTGTAGTCCTTGAATCCTGAAGTGCCATCAAAACATTCTTCCGTTCAGATTCCGGATGCAACACACAAGTCATTTATTCTGAGTGAGAGAAAAAACACATTTGGAAACCTTCAGCTTCAGTGCCTTGAAGAAGTGTGGAAGCGTTGGCGTGTATAAAAGAAAAAGACATTCAGTTCAAAGTCAGGCAACAATGTCGATCTGTGTCAAAGCACCAGCACGACTTTGAGAAACAGAGAAGAGAAAAAAGCAGCAGCAAACAGAATTGCACATTCTTGTTCTTGACACTTTGTGGTAGGTCATCATTTGACACTTAGAGATAACATAGAAAGTGGGAATTTATTTAAAATCCATGCAAATGCGATGGTAACGTTGTAAAAATAAATAAATAGATGGATCTATTTCACAGTCTCCAGAAAATCCAGTGCAAAGCTGCAGCTCTGCAGTATGTTTTCTGCTTCTGTATGTACAATATTTATTTGCTGAGGAGTTCAGAAAGGTCTCTGTAATTACTAGGTTATTGACTGCAACTGAACTTGTCCTCAGATGAATGATTACAGTCCTGAACTCTGATCTCAGAGTCATTTTATCACCAAATTATTCAAATTGTATGGCCCTCAGTATAGTATATAATAGTATATACTTTCAGTGAATAAAGCTACCTTGTTTAACTGAATTGGTTTGGACTGAATATAGTTGATAGACAAGTTTTAATAATTCAATAGTCAAACAACTTTGATGCTGTGAGACACAAAGGCTGATTCCAGTGGAGCTCACTGTAAGTCCCAGTTATGTCAGCAAACATTAATAATCCTCTTACATTTTTGAACCCATGTAGTGCAACTTGTCATGCATTTCAGATTGATTCTTTTGTTGCCTTCATATAGCTTTAGAGTGTGTCTCTGCCAACCACAAGTCATTAAGCTGTGCCCATTTTACAGTCTGACAGAACAGACAGGCCTTGTTGTTACGTCTTTTACCTTTTTTTTCTCAGATTTCGCGGGTGTGTGTGAAGTGATTCAGATGTAAATTACTGTATCTCCACAAGAGTACTGTTCAAATCTGAGGCAAATGTTCAGTGGGTGATTTTCTTTAATTTATCAAGAAGATGACAGGCTGGTAGATTGTTGTTTTAAAGGTGCATTAACACACCATTTTCAGTTACTGTCTCTCCGAACGCATCATTTTTAAAGATGCCAAAATGAGGCGCGTGTCTGTGATAACGAATCACCTACCTGTACTTTGGGGTGGTAATCATTTTCTGAGAGCGACAACATTTGATATTGCCAAGGGTAAAATGTCCCCCTTAAAATCAATGATTGTGTGGTGACCAGAAATGTAATACAGTGAAACATTCCAGTCAAAGAGTACATGCAGGGCTACATTCAAAAACTACTGAGACTGGATTAATCTTCCTGCCTCTTTAGAAGCCTTGAAGAAGATTCACACTGACTGCTCAAAATATCATAGTGTTGCCTTAATCTTTAAGTTCCCTTTCTTGTTAAAATTGGGCACAGTATAACAAGTTCCTGATGATCTTAAATGAGTCCGAAGTCCCCAATTTCAGCCACTTTCAAATCTAAATTAAAAACACTTTCTGTGTTGTGGATTGATTAAGTTTCTCCACTGAACTTTTCTTTATTAAATTTTGGGCTATCTATTACTGCCCTGATTTTTTTCTTTTCTTTTTTTTTTTTGTCATTGTCTGTTTAAATGTAGTTTAATGCATATTATGTCTTATGTAAGCATTTTGGAATGCCACACACTGTAAACCTGCCTTGAGTGATCATAAGTTTCAAAGTTTGATGCAAGTTTGCAACATTCAAGCGTTTCTTAAAGCAACAGTTCAACATTTTGAGGGAAGTGCTTTTTCGAAGGATGAGAAAACTGCTCTCGTATATGTTTGCTAAATATGGACCTACTGTTAGTGGTGTGTTTGCTTAGCTTAGCAAAAACACTGGAAACGGGGAGATTCAATATTTTTCATGCTCACTAATCAACACATTATGGCTTGTTTGTTTCAATCTGTACAGAACTAAAGTGTACTAAAGTGTTATGTGTCAGACTACTTCTTGGTTGAGGGCAGTGACTTCCTGGAGTCTAGCCATTTTTACACTTCAGTTTTTGTATCCGATAAGTAAATGAGCCTTTGGATGGAGTCAGGCTAGCTGGTTCTCCGTTTCCAATCTTTGTGCTAAGCTAAGCGACTGATGGCTGTAGCATTTTATTTAAGGTACAAATATGAGAGTGGTATCAACTTTCACATCTAACTCATCATCAAGTGAATAAGGGTTGAACTATTGACATTCACATGTCAAACCTTGGACACTTTAAAGAACCAATAAATCTAGAATCCTAGATTACGTTTTTCTGTGTTTTTTTTCTTCTTTCTTCATCTACAGACATACAGACTCAAATGGTAAAATTCTATGAGTGAAATTGAAGCAGAGTGGAGTGAGCAGCAAATATCTTAAAATATTTACCATGTGGGTTGGGGGTTGAGGGCTGCTGAAAGGGGAGACGGTGAAAGACAAGAGAACGAGTTGGACTGATACTGACTGAATGAGCCCATTTCTCTGAAAGCATGAAAGTAATGACACAATGGAAATGCTTTGATAAGTGACATTACACTAAACCAGGGTCAGAGTGATTGCAGCGAGCTTCGCTACAATGTATGATAATTTTGCTCTGAGAATCTATCCCAGCCAGACAGAAGCAATCTCAGTGGCTCTGCATTTGCTCTGATTATTGTCTCATGTTCTCCAAAGTAAGGGCATTAGTTCCCCAATTACAGAGAGTTACATTCAAAAATGATTCACCTTTTTTTTTTTCAAATGCCTACACATTAAGGGTTAATGAGGCATTATATCTGCGGTACACGTCCTCCATCCGTGTTTACAACACTAATGGTGTTTTATTCACACCCTGAAAACAATCATTACAGCTTTATGGTTCCATTTCATTAGAGATGCTGTCATAAATCTAACCCTTACATTCATTATTACATCGGAATAAGCAACACAAATGTGCAGTATTGATCAAAAAGGCAAACAGTAAGCATTATTCATGAAATACATAGCTGTAACATGAAGACTATGAGGGTTTAAAGACTGTAAGTCTCTGCAAACCTCTTGTTATCTTATCATGTCCACAGCAGCTCGTGTGCCTGAGGTGGTCAGGAATATATGTTTCATTTTTAAAACTCCGATTTGCACATATTTCACTAGTATAAAAGTGAAGACAGGCATCTAAGGCTAAAACAACAAACAAATACTCATGGAAATTAAAAAATAAAAAAAAATTAACTATATCAGTGGTGTCATTTTCAAAATATTTGTCTCCTGTGTATGAATGTGTCAATGTATGAAATAAACAAGAAACAGCTGCACCTGTTTGTGGAACTGACACAGCCTGACAGCTCAGTAACTAGCTGTAATAGCACTCAGCTTACTTGCCTTCTTTTCCCTTTTCACCCATTAGTAGTTAAGTGAACTCTCAGTGTTGTTTAGACTGAAGTACTATTCATTTCATCACCACAAGCTGGGATTTTAAAAGCTTCAGGATCTGTAATGTTGAGCTGCTTACAGCTGAGGCCAGTGGGCTCTCTGACAAAAGTGCTGAAAGTCTGGGTAAGTGGTGGTCATTTGGCACAGCTCCTTATTGTGTTGGGCTCTCCTGAACATGCTGTCGGGCACATTCCCTCAGTTGAATAAGGACTTAATTATCTAAGTTACAGACTCAGACCGACTGCATTTATCAGGCGTCCTGGAGAGGGTGTCCGTTATCACCGTGTACCCCTTCTTTTCCTCTGGCGGGTCCCTTGGGCGCAGTCCTGTACGCTGAATGACTTCCTCTGTGATCCAACATTTAAATGAAAGGCAATGGGCAGAATGCAGCCCTCTGCCAACACTGAACAGTTGTTTGACTTGCAAAACTCCACAATAGTTTGTATGTTATCATTTGTCTTGCAGTTCTACCTCACCCCCGCCAAGAAAATAGCATTGAATATAATGTTGTTTTGTCCATGATGTCTGAAAAATTTGAAAAGCCCCTAGAGATAAACATTACGAGTGAATCACACATCATGGGCCATTTGGTTTGTCTGGAAAACACCAGGGAATAGACCCAGTCTGTACTGTTTTTGATTATTTCTTCTTTTAATTTCCGGTAGATTTGACACGGGGGAGTCCAGTGGTGCCTCCCACTGGTGGAAAACAACAATGCATTTGGTCTTTGTAAATGGAAATTATTATATATGTGTGTTTATTTGCATATAGAACAGTAAGATCCAGGTGTAAATTGATGTACTGAGCTGTCCCAGGTGTGATCTGATCACCCAGGATGCATGTTAATGTCAGGTGTGATCATGGCCAAAATCCATATGAGGGGTATTAAAGTTCTTATCAATAGACCAAGATAAAACCTCTGTACATCCAAAATTCAGCATTTACAATCTATAGCTCCATTTTCTGGCCATAATCACAGTATCAAAATGCAGCAGTACTGTATTTCAATTTGGATGTGCAGAGGTTTTATCTTGGTCTGTGATAAGAACTTCAGCCTCATATGGTTTGGCCACGCCTGTGGCTGCGTCTGGTGATCAGATCGCCTGGGCAACTCGGCCACATCCCGGTACGCCTGGATACTGTTCTATGCCAGGCTGCATATATGTATTTCCGTTACAGACCAGGCTCCGTTGTTTTCCGCCGGTGGGGCTGCTGAACTTTCCCCGTGTCAGTACCGGTAAAGAAGAAATGATCGAAACGGTACGAACGGTGTTCCGGGCAAACCAAATATTGGTAATGTGGGCTCGTGTTGCTCTGGGGGCTTTTCAGGCCACTTTCAGGTGTCGTGAACCAGCTGCGCATTATATTCAATCTTGTTTCTTCGGCGAGTGAGTGAAACGGAAGACAAATGATGGCATACGACGGGTTCAGCTGTTCCGGTGTTGACGAAGTGCATTCTGCCGTACCTGGTGAAATGTTGGATGCGGAAGTCATTCGGCGGCTGAACTGCGAGATTCGCCGGAAGAAAGAGTACGCAGCTGGGCAACAGACGCCCTCTTGGCGCTGGAAATGCGGTCGGTGCGGTCAACTGAATGGTGGACGCTTGTTCGGCAGGAGACCGGAGCCACGGTGACGCCGCTTGCCAGACTCGGCACTGACACTCGGCTGTCTGAAGGCACAAATCGGCGTGATGGTGGATCCTGGTAACGAGGACCGCCAACTGGTAATTGAAGGAGAAGGCAAGTGGCAGGTCTTATTGTTGGTTGCGACTGTCGGGCTGTCCGGTTCCGCAAGCGAACCGCAGCTGTTCTTCGTTTATTTCATCGTTGACGCGTTCACGGGAGTTAAATATTTGAAATGATACCGCGATATGGTTAATTTTTTTTAATTTCCCGTGATGTTGTTGGTACAGCCAGATGCCGCAATATTCTTTGCTACTGGTGAAATGTGCAAATCGAGTTTAAAATGAACATATATTCTGACGCACGGGCACCTGTGAACATGACGGGCAACAAGGTTTGCGGGGCTGCAATCTTGAAACCCTCGCCAATCTTCATGTTACGTATGTGTTCATGAATAATACCTGACTGGCAGCACGATCGTACTGCATTGTGCTGTTCGATATTGACGGTTGGTTATGACGGCATCTCTGACGGTGGACCGCAAAGCTTCATGACGGTTTTCGGGAATGAATGGAAACGCCGTGGTGTGAAACGCGGATGGGCGTGCCGCATGTGCCTCATTGGCTGCTGATGTGGGCGTTGAGGTGGTCGTGCAGATGGCTCTGGCAGTGGGGAACTGTGCTGCTGGAGGCGTGGACATCGGCTCAGGCAGGTGCAGAGGCCACTGAGGGCTGGCTGAGATGAACCTCAGGCAGAGGCCATCGGCATTGTGGCGTCTGACCTGATTTATGTGTGTCGCCCGTCATTGTCATTACTGTGCTTTCGGAAGAATGGGCTCATTCGATCGGTCCAACTCATTCTTTCACCGTCTTCGGCAG
>BRZM01002857.1:17887-47779 GCA_033238685.1 Lates japonicus | reverse complement strand
AGGGCCCAAAAAGAATAAAGACCATACACCTGGATTTCCTGTCACGTACACTGAAAATGGAAAGTCAGTGGAAATGGAAAAGTAGAAAAAAGCCTTCATTGTTTCTTTGATACTTGAAGCAAGAGAGTTTATAAAGTATTGTGTCGTTTGTTTATTGTACAAGGCCATTTTCTCTCAAGACATTTTGACCCAGTAGGAAAAACAAAGATGTAAATGATGAAACAAATGATGGCTGAAAACATTTTGCTGGAATTGTGCACTGTCACAATGTTATGGCCTCAGTGGTGGAGAGACATTAAGTAATTTTCCTCAAGTACTGCACTTTTGGAGATCACTTCTCATGTCTATGGAGATATGCCACAAGTCAGGATCTGCCATTTTGAGGTAGCTCAAAAACTTTATTACAGTCCATTTTATGCTATTATCTACTTCAACTCCACAACATTACACTACATTTTTTTACTCATTATTTTTACAGACAGCTATAGTTACTATTCTTTTCAGGTTTTGCATGAAAAAAGGATATGAGAAATTGTTAAAAAATACAAAAACACTTTGCCCAAGATTAAACCAGTGATTCCTAATCTTTTCAGCCTGTAACCCCTTCCAAAAAAGCAGTGTCTAACTGGGGTCCCTTCTCATGTTTCAGGCCCAACCACTATGCTGGGAATCAGAAAGGACAATTTAAGTGTATGTAGAGTAATTAAAACTAGCCTGAGCTTAATACTTTAAATGTTTCCTGATAATATGTTTTTCTAATACATAAGTAGGGTTTTGAATGCAGGACTCATTTGACAGGATTTTGAAATGCAGTACTTTTACATCGTGGCAATGGTACTTTTATTTAGATGTGAATACTTCTTCTACCACTGTATGGCTTACTGGGACATGAGAATAGAACAAAGCCATCATAAAAAATTGTGCTTTCGCTACTATGACAAGTAAAAATGTCTGCTGTGAAAGAGGACGATTATACTACACCGTTTATTTGACACTGATACACTGATGTGTAAATGTAATTCAATGAGTCTTTTTGCTCTGACAACTCCAGCAAATGAGTGAGCAGTGATTAAAACAAACAATGGTGTGATGGTGTGAATATGTACAGTATGTGGTCGATGCTGATTAATGAAAAGATCAGTGAGCCTTGACCCTCAGTCAGTCCTCGTTATGAGTCATCACAGGCCGAAAACAACGGCTATTAGTAATGAAAAGGTTATTTTTTTTCTTCTCCATTAAAGTACAATTCCATTCCAAAACAGATGGAGTACTGAGAAAACTAGATTTCTAAAGGTAAATTAATACAAACAACCCTTTGTCTGCCATTTATTTCTTTTTGGTTGGATAACTAGGAATGAGTTATTTTCTTTTGCTCATACACACAGCTCGTCCTAATAGCACTCTTGCTTGCAACCAGCACATCCTGATACCTTCAGGCTGTATACACTTCGATGGTTGAACTCTGTGTTCAGGTAAAACATAAACAAATGTCCACATCTGTACAGTCTCTACTTGCCCATTTCTGGGTGCAGTAATGGCCAACATGGGTGTAAACAGAGGAACAGAATTGTCAGAGAAACCTCATTTTTCATTACTCATCTTGTCAATTGAAAACCTGTTGCTGCATCACCTCCACCACAGGGTTTTGTCTCAGGACATAAAGCAATAATCACTGGATGAAGAGCACTGAGGCACACTGATCAAACAAACACATGCCTCCAAGGCTATCCAGTAACTTTTCAATCCATAAACTTTCAAGGATTTCCCATGGGAACCTCTGCAACACAACTGATGCATAAAGCTCGAAACTGTGTAGAGATGTTTCTTCTATACAAATTATATATAGATGTATCTTGAGAATGAAACAAAAGCAGTATGATCAAAGATTTACAGCTCAGCCATCTCAACAAAGAGGAGGAGGTGGTGCAGAGAGGAAGCAGTGCTCGAGAAATTAAAGGTTGAAAATATATAAAACGACAGAAAAAAAAGGAATAAAAATGAAGATGTTGAATGAAAGGAATATACAAGTCATATGCCCTTGGTCTCTGATATGTAGCAGAATAATTATTTCATGCTTTGGACTGAAGAAGAGATGCAGGAAAAAATCCTGCTGACAAATAAGGAATTATTCATCCGGCCTGGGCTTTGATTACTCTGTGTAGCAAAGGCGAAAGTATTTGGCTTTTTCAAACAGGATGAAAATAGGCAGCGTATCAATTGAAACACTCACTTCAGTGTGCTGTTCTGTTACATTTCTGATCTCAACCTCAGATTCTCTTTTCATTGCTCACTTCCTCCTCTTCTCTGACTCTACACCACTGATTTCCCCTCATTTCCCTTTTTTCACTCTCCTCCATTTCTTTTTTCATCCTCTTCTTTCTTCTTCTCCTTTTTCATTCTGTTCCCTCTTCTTTGAATCTCTTGATTTCTCTCTTGCCTTCCTTTCTCTATCCAAGTCGATCTATCTCCTTCTTTCTCCCTGTCTTTTTTTCTATCTCCCTCTCGTCCCGGCAGGGTTGTCATGGTGATGTGTGCAGCTTGGCGTTACATGTGTTTTCGTTCTGCCCATCAGAGGCAGAATGTTTGAATACAGCTGTGTCCTAACTGGGACATGCACAATACGGAGAAGGAGAGAGATATAAGGAAGGAAGGAAATTATGTAGCTTGAAAATGACAACACGAAAGAAAGGAAGAAAAAACAGGGAAGAGGGAGGATATTGGTAAGAGAGAGATGAAACACCTTTGCAAGTCATGATATAGTAACTGTTGATGGTAAAATATTAAAGGCCTCTATCTGCATGGTAATCTGGCAGAAACAGCTGACTACAACAGTGTGGAATTTCATGTTTGCACTGGTCCACACGGCCTCACTATCTGTGGTGATCTTTTGACAAGTGCATCACCAACTGTGACAGCCAGGTGGTGAATAAATCTCTATCCTGTTCTCTGGAGATCCTCTATGATGCACAAACTTGCAAACCTCATAATCAAAACTGTCCTATTAAAAAATGACACCGCAGGTTGTTTGTGCAAACAGCTTTTGAAGACCCATAGTTTTATTGTTAAGTGTCATCTGGCAGTCATGTGAGACAGCATCGGTTGTTTGAGCACGAGCTACCAAATGACGTATGTTTATGTTCAGGTGTCAGACCTCTAGTGGCTGTTCCAATTATAATTGGAGCAAAGGATGAATTGATGAATGATGGGTCTTGAACGTGGGAGACCACTGTTGGTTTGCCCATATGAAAGCAACAGTCCTTTTAACCATGACCAACTGTAACCAAATGTTTGTTCCTGTAGCCATGACGCAAAGGTCCTCTAACCTTGACAAAATATGGAAAAAAGTAGCTCAACAAAGATAACTGCACAGAAATACAAGCTGTTTTTTTAAACTGAGCCACACCCACTTCAAAGTAGTGAGAAAAGAAAGTATTAAAACCAAAATACAGAAATCTGTCATGTGAGATTACCCAAACTGTGAGAGGCTTATGCAGAAAAAAGGTCTTCAGGGTCTTTAATAAGCAGAATCAATAACACATTTCATATTTGGGCAAATTGTTATTTTTTATGCAGACGGAAATGGAATTGGTTAAAAAAAAGCCACCAAAGAAACAGAATACTAATTTGACACGCATCCATAACTTTTCAAATGAGTGTTCCTTCTCTGCTTTCTGTGAAATTTTACTGCTAATACATAAAAGCTCCATCTCTTTGGTCTTGTTACTGTCAGCTATGCACATATCACCACCGGTCTCCCTGCCAACAAAGCTGCACCACACTGTCATGAAACTAGAGGCCAACATGTTACAAAAGTCAAACATTTTGTGAATGGAACCTGTAATAAAATGTCACATTCAGGGTACAGTTATGGTGAGAATATCTAATTAAACCTATCAACAGAAGTAAAATAAAAAACAATTTCAACGGCAGGTTGTAACCATGTAATAAAATGTCTGCAGATTAGTAATGATTTGCATAATTATGTAATAAAGTGCTAGAAATGGAGGTGGGTGAAGAGGAAAAGAAAAAAGGGACACAGAGAGAGGAAGAGGAGGAAAGAGTAAGACAGAGGGAAAGAGAATGATGATGAAGGAGGTAAATGTTGGAGGAGGACTGTAAAGAGAAAGGGACAGGGAAGGAGGTGAGGAGAGATGAAGGAAAATGAGGGGAGGACAGGCGGATGAAGGGAAAGGACAGGAGAAGCTGAAGGCGAAAAGAGAGGAAACAGCTGATGAGGAAACTACAGAATGAGAAGAGAGCAAGAAGTGATGGAGAACCGAGACGAGAGACAATTAAAGAGGGAGATGGTGGAGGAGGAGGGGGCAGGAAAGAACAAGGAGGGGAGTGAAGGGAGCGGAGTGGAGAAGAGTAGCTATTTCAACATCAAACAACATCGGGAGGAATTTAATGTTCCTTTTACAGCTCCATTTGCATGTTTATAAGCAGGAGTGGCAGCTCTCGTATTAGACACACAAACAGACACACACACATTCATATTAGCACTTCACTCCCATCACCACGCTGATGTGACTGCCTTCATTAGCACTGATAGGACAGGTCACAGCAAGGATACTGGCAGAGTGTATGCATGAGTGTGAGAGTGTGTGTGTTTCACAGAGTTGACAGCTTTCACAAAGATGGCAGCGGAAGTCACAGAGCCTGAGGAGATCCGCTCGCCATTACTGACAACTGGTAATTTAGCATGCAGCAAATGCGGCGAGTCGACTGTACATCAGGAGCACCTGGTCTCTGCTCTTCATCCGCAGCAAGCAGGTGAATCCAAGTGAGCGCCGCAATCCCTCACTGATTAAATAACGTCTCAGGTAATGTGATTGTTTGCGGCTCCTTGTGGAGGAGGCGTCTTCGTGTTCTCCTTCCTCCACAGGCAGGTCAGTTAGCTGCATGTGGCGCGGGGTCATGGAGATGTTGTGAAGTGGGAATGACAGAAAAAGGACAAACTGTGTTTCCCCGCCATGATAAAGATTTCATGTAAGATATACAGCTCTAAAAAGACAATGATTTGACAGTTAAAATGGAAAGTGGAGGCTCTGAAAAATTCATGCAACCACAGGTAAGGCCATGCCAACTATCAGGGCACGCCAGGGCTCTATCTATGAAGACAGTGGGTTTACAGATCAGTGTAATCATTCAATGTGTTGTATCCTCACCCAGTCATCCTGTTTCAGCAAAAATTACATCACATCGAAGAACAAAGATGCCATCTCATGAGGCCTTTCTTCTTTGCCAAAGCAACTGGGTTTTTTTTGTTTGTTTTTAACAAACATTTCTCTAAATTAGACGACTGGGAATTTACTCAAGTCATTAAACTCTGTGCACTCCAGGAACCACGAGAATTAGAGTTACTATTGCAAGAGTGAGAAAGATATCAATTAAGTGCAGTCTAAACACACCCACGTATTCCTGTGCAGTTGTGCAATCAGCCAACTACCTTTAACTATGAGTTAATCACAACACTGACTTTGACTGAACTTGCTTTATTTACTTAAATGAACTTATATAAATACTGGATGTTCAGACGGAGGAGAAAAAACAACACAAGAAGCTGCACTGGTGTGAGCATAATGCTTCAAGAACCAGTGAGATAATGCTCCAATCATGAGTTAAAGTCTTCATCAAATTACTGCACTTCGGTTTAAAATTAAAAGACTTTACAACATTGGACAGTGACTACTGCAACAGCTATTTTATCCTTCATTACTCTAATCATGAGGTAAACAGTAGAAACACAGTGTTCATGTTAGAAAATTATTTGCCAGCAGTGTGCGCTTGTATATACAGTATTTGACAGCTCAATGTAGTGCCTTGTTGGATGACACCATATTGCCTTGTGGCAAGGTTGAGAAAAGACTGTTGTAAACTCATTTAGAGGTGAAAATGTCTTGTGAAAACATACTGCACTTGCAATGGAAAACTAAAATAGGATTTTCTGTTGTCACACTTCTGTTGTCTGAAAAGTCAAAATACCTAGTTCTTTCATGGTAAGTAGCAAATAAAAAAATAAAAAGAGTAAAACAGTAAAATACCACAAGAGAAAACTAGCACATATTGACAAGTCTCAAATGAGAGGCAGTGGCCATGCTTCCAGTCTCAGTTTGGTATTACTTAGTTTGCATGGGGATATTCTCACTGTCACCTTAAACATAAGCTTTGAACTTAATTGTGCGTGCAGCACTGCCTCTGAGTGCTTCACCTACAGGCAGGGCATGATCAACTGATTAATCTTAAGTGTAGTGTATGTGTGAAATGCATCTGTCTTTATGTCAGTTTCTTGTGTGTCTCTGAGTATATGTGTGTTAAGCTGAGTATATACTCGTATCAGTGCACTGACACCTCCATGCAGCTGCATGTGGATACATTTGCACACCTCTGTGAGTGAATTAACATGAATAAATCTTTGACTTTTCCTGCCCCTTTCTTTACTTCCACCTTTCTTGTTTGACCCTTTCATTTCCTTTATCCCACTTTTCCTCCTTTCTTCCTTTCTTTTTCTTCTTGCCTGCCACCATGCATAATGCGTCCAAATCCAATTATCCAATTTACATGCAAAATGGCACATCAGATGCCTTTGTGACCGCAGTCCCCAGAGGAGCCAAGATGGGAGACAAAGATGGGCAGGAGAGCAGAGCAGATAGGTAGATGGATGGAGGGAGCACTGGATAGAGTGAAAGGGGATGGGGGGTTGATTTAATAAGCAAGAAGGAAGGAATGACGAGAGAGATGACAAAGTGGAGGGAATGGGGGAGGAGGTGGGGGTGGGAGGGTACATGAATGGGAGAGATGAAGGGAGGGAGTGAGAGAGAGGACTTGATGGAGAATGACTGGTTGGATGATTGAATAACGGACTAAGTGATGGACTGAATGAGAAATAACCAGTTAACTGACTGTGCTACCGGATGACTGAATAAATTAATCAATATATTAATCAAATATATTAATCAGTATCAGCTGATGACTGTTTTAACTTCCTGTCCGGTAACGCATTAGGTTCATCTAAGGGTGAGAGTCTCACACAATCAGCCAGATGATGAGACAGGTTTAATAAAATCGCTGTTTATTTGGAACAGAATATAAAGGTAAAGGAGAGAGGTATTAATATCACTGATTCAACTTTCAGCTACTGTAGTGATTCAACTATTCAACTATTCACACACCAATGACAGGAAGCTACCATGCAAAGTGCAGGCCTCACTATCAGAAACTCACCACAATGGATATTTTCTGATTTAGTTTGTTTTTGTTTTGTTTTGTTTTGTGTTAAAATGGCTAATAATACAAAATCAAATCACACATACCCACTCCATATTGTGGTATTGACAGATCCCTGTGCTCATGAGCATTTCTCATTGTTTGATAGATCTGATCTCATTCCCTTTTCTCTGCTTCTTGCCTTCCAATACTTTTAAACCAACTCAATTCATGTGTTTGTCAGAGCTGAGTTTCTTGGTGTCCATGTACGTCAGTCCTCTTCCAGTCTATGATTCATTCAATCAGTAATCGGCTCGTTGAGGATGAGTTCAGATAAACTCTCATGCCCATATGTACCTTGAAAGCTTTCTCTGTTACTGTAATCATTCCTGCTCTCAATGCTGGCTGTAAAGTAGCACTTCCTTGAGCAAAGTAAGAGTGAAAGAGTGAGAGATAGGGCACCAAATCCACAATCCCGTTTCTGTGCAAAATGCATTCCAGAGATAGTCTTTATAGAACGAAATTCTCTTGAATTACTCACCCTGCACTGTAGATCAGCAGGAAAATGCTTTCCAGCGAATCCAGAAGAGTGAATTTTCTTCGAAAAAGGCCGTAACTCTGGAAGAAACTCACTCGATTTGGCTCAGTCAGACTCCAAAAGCCTTGTGCGCTTCAGCTGAACTTTGAAATGCATTTATGCATGGCACAAGGATTTTGTCCCCCATCTCTTACACTGGAGCCATGCTAGAAAGGGAACACCTCATGGCCAGTATGGTGAGGAAGAATGATGGCAGCATTCAGTAACTCTTTCAACATACATGTGGCAATGAAAAAACCTGAGCTTTTGTATCAATGAATAAATGAATCTTACACTTGAAGCAGATTGCCATAAAGGAACTCTGAGAGACACAGGAAGTGAACAGCAAGTGGAGAGACTGTTTTGCTATTGTTTAATAGCAATACAGTCCAAAACAGCTCAGAGTGTACAGAGAAAAAGCTGGAGAGGCAACTCTGCAAAATGAAGCCCAGAGCAGGGATGTGCTTTTATGTGAAAATGTATGATGTATCTGTGCCCATGATGCATGTTAATCTGTACTGTTTTCTGTGTATCAAGGCCATAAATTAAAAACAGTTCACTCAAAGCAAAAAATAAAAACCCTTGAAAGTTCATAAAAAGGCCCTAAAACTAAAATAATGGCTATAAATACCCCCTTAAAACAAATGGTAATTTCCATAATTTCTTGTTGTACTTGTAATTACTTGTGCACGTGTATTTGCTGCATGTTTTTGACTGTATTTGAGAAATATTGGACAAAAGGAGAACGACTGCCGCGAGGAGGGACTGAGCTAAATCACATCACTGGTCAGAGCAGATGGGGGAAAAACAATGGTAGCCTACTTGAACCATTAACATGTAGCATAATTACTTGATAAAGTCAACCCTCCTTTTAAAACCCCAAGCACATATTACCAAACTCATTCGTACCCACTCATTGGCTCTTACCGTCTCCAATAAATTACCTGATTGGTGAGGACGCCCAGGTCATGTAACTTTAACAAACTCCGGTTTTCTCATGTGTTTAGGCGACACAACATAGCCAGGTCAGTGCTGACAGCCAGAGAGAGGCGGCACAGAGGGAGGACACAGGGAGGAGAGATGGAGGGAGAGGAGAGACAGATGTACACCATGGCCCTTGGCTAAGTCTGCCAACTTCTGATTCAAGACATCAACTGTAAACATCAGGTCTTGAAATTGTCAGTTCTTTACAATCAGACATTTGCACCAACATTCAACAATCATGCAGCAAAAGAATCAGAAGGCAACAAGCAAAAGGACAGAAAGAAGCAGTAGTAGCCTCAGGAAAACAGAGAGCTCCGCAGAGAGCAAAACATGCAGTGAGTTGGGAGCTGAGCGGAATCCTATTACTCTGCTCTCCACTGTCACAACAATTCTGTTAAACAAACTCCATGTACTAGATACCAAGCTGCTGTGTGTGCTGTCATAAGAGACATACAGAGGAGACCTCTAGTAGAGATGGAAGCCAAAATTAAAGACACACTGGAAACAGAGATTTCAACTCCTCTTTGTTAAATAATTGTACTGTACTATAATTCTGACGTGGAAAGTGAATGTATGTAGCTGTTTAACAGCTACTTGGTATCCCATAGTTAGTTGTTTTGGTCATATCATCTTCTGTCAGTTTAAACCAACCAGACAAAACATCAACAACAGACATGGACAATTAAGAAGATTGTGGTTATGGTTAAAGAGTAAGTAGAAAAACAAAGCTGAACTGCTTCTGTGGAATAAAGGTATATATCTCTTGAGCATCGGCCTCCAGCATCAATCCACAGTTAGACAAATTATTTATAAATGGAACAATTTCACAGTGAACTACTCTCCCTAGAGTGGGCACCTAATCTGACTCCAAGAAAGCACAATGCAGAATGCTCACTGAAGAAAAAGGACACTCAGAGTAACAGCTGAGTTGAGAATCACTGTTCATGCATCTCACGACAAATCATTGAATAGGCATGTTATCGTTACCATTGAGAGCTCTTGCCCTCCAAAAATAATCTGCACACCTGAAGTTGCAAAGAGCACACTGACATTCCACTATGGTACTGGGAAAATGTTTGTAGACTGATGAAACTCTGTGTGTTAGTATAAAGGGCTGAATGCCAACATTAAACCAAACTGATGATAACATCAGAGGCAATTAAAATGAAAAAAGAAAGGGTTGAATATCAGATCCAAGTGGATACTTGAAAACAGTGTGGGGCTTTGTAGGAGCAGCAACAAGATGAGAGAAAGAGGAAGCAAAGGTCTGATGAAAGAAAAAGAAAGTGAATGTATGTGTGACTAGAAGAAATGGGAACCCAGACCATTACCATGGGAAGCGCAACAGATGGGAGGGTGACAAGCAGACATGTTGATGAGCAACCAAGAGAAGGCGCGAAAGTGAGAGAGAGAGAAAGAGAGGAGAGAATAATAGACAGAAAAAGCACCCTAACATGATGTAGTCTCCTGACACTCTGATCATATTTCCTGTCTTTCAATATAATTGTTTACTTTATCTAAAGGCAAGTGGTACAAAATCACACATGATGGAAGATGCTTAAAATGACCATTTCATCCATCAGATCTGGTGAGACGTGGTGGTTGTCCTTTAGAACAATTAACAGAAAACAACTAAATGGTGTTAAATTATTTATATCAGCTGAAATTACAGTAAATTAATTATGATTATACTAATGTAGTTTAAGGTGCTGGCTCTAAGTGTCCCTCTGTAGCCCGGAGTCAGTGTTTGGGAAAAAACCACAACATTTTTTCTCACCTATAGTTTTAGATGTGGCTTTTACTGTTTGCACTTGATAAATATTACTGTTAGCTGGTAGAGACATGGTGTAAAGTGTTACGAATATTTAATTGAGTTCAACTCAAAAGATCATGCTACATAAACTATATCACTGTATACACTTGTGCCACCCTTGTAAGAAAAGCTTTCCTGCTGTGAACATCATCAAAATTAACGAAGAGAGGTTGGGGAGAAAATGTGAATAAAGGACAAAGTTAAAATGTTTGTGATTTTAGGGATCTCAAAGGGAGGATAAGTATGGAGGGTTTCTAATTCGTCCTGAATAGATTTGGCTACAAGGGATCACCATGGTGTGGTTATTAAAAGTGAGACAGAGGCAGGCGGTGTGGCCTCTCCGCTCAGATGAGCAGTGTTGGTCCCCCTGAGGTTTAGGGTGACTGGCTGAGCAGTCTGACTCTCTTCCTCCTGCCTCCCTTTTTCTCCCACCTCTTTCTGCCTTATCTTCCTCCTGCCTCCTGTTTCATTTGCCTTTCATTCCATCTCCCATTTTGCTATTTTTCCCTCTTCATCCTACACTTCCATTTTTTTCCTTGCTCCTCCTCTGACCCACTCCTCTCCCTTTATCATATGAGTGAAAAATAATATTACAATATTATAATTAACAGTCAATAATAATGCAATACTGTGTTTCTATATTTGGCCTACTACTTCCATCCAGAGAAATAGAAATAGAAAAGATGTTCTCCATTTTCCTAATTCCTGTTATTAGACTGGGCTACATCCTAGCTTGTCATATTCCTAGTCCTGCTGTCTCTCCCTGTCTTCCTCTGTCCAGTCACTCCTCCTGACGTCCTTCTTGTCAGTCCACCTTATGCATTTTCTTATTCAGTTACAATGCACTCCATGTCTCAGTTGTCTGGAAGGCATTAAATCCTCCTTAAACCTGTCTTCCCTCCTTCCTCTGCATGTCTGATGAATGAAGTGGCTCTAATCGTTCATATCAGGATAGGACTGTGGCTTTTACCTGGATTCACCCACTGCCTCTAGATGGAAGGGGACAGCAATAATGTCCCTCTAAACAGTTGTTCTGAGAAATCAAATCTAAAACTACTTAGTGCTAAAAGAGCAAAAACCTAATTAACTGAATCAAATGGCTGTGTGTAGTTTGAAAGGGTCACTCAATTTGAGGTGATTACCTTCGACCCGTTCATGCAATGCTGAAAACAACAAAGTTGCGGCAAAAGAAACAAAGACGCCTACAGGTATTTATGTTTGAGCAACAAGGGAACCGCTTCCATGTCCCGTCAGCTATTGGAGAAATACCTCTCATTGCTGCTGCTCAATCCACGGACTTTATATCTCCATCCGAGCAGACAAACGCAGCAATGCTTAATCCTGTTGGTAGCGGGGCAAAAGGCAGCAATATAATGGCACCGAACTACAATGAGAGAAGATGCCTGAGCAGTATGCCTTCTGGTGCCACAGCAGATTGCTAATTAATGTTAATAATCACCCTAATCTATAAATGTCTTTCCACTCCTCTGTGTGTTGCTGCGTCTGTCTGTTGTGACAGCCACTAACAACCACAAAAGGAGGGTAAGGATGGGTTGGATGGTTATCTGTGAGCTATAACACTTTGGTTATCGTGGTGTGTCTCCCAACCTTTAACATGTGCTTTATGTTGCAGCAATAGCAAACTTTCATCGTACTTTAGTTACCTCAAACTGATACTGTGGAAATACAAGTATTAACATTTTCAGATATATTTGTTATTTATCATCGATTTATTACAGGAAATGTCACAACAAGTGCTCATTGAAAGCTCATCTTAACAATGTAGTTGAACAGGCTTACATCCTTTTATGCTACTTTTTTTCTTCACAAGGACATAAGTACAATTAGGTATGAAATTGTCATTAGCACTTAGTGCACAATATGTTGGTTTTATATAGTGAAGCTTTGCTTTGAATGCGATTGTTATGAATTTCACTGTTCTGTTGTGCTGCAGCGTTCATTCATTTCATCAGTTAGCTCATTGCTCTCTGCTGTTGTTGTTTGTAATCTGATGGCTCGAAGCCCCAAAATGATTTCAAGCAGACAGCCAAATCACTACCACATCACCATCATAAATCATCATCATTATCTCTGCACCACTGTCTCCTGTCATCTTCATCTTCCATTTACTCTATCGCCATCTCTCAACACTTCTGCAGCTCTGCTTGCAAACTTCCATCTCACACATTTCTCTCTCCTCCAGTCCTCACAAACGTTCCCTCCTTCTCTTCTCTGTACATCCTGATATTTACTGTCACAGTCTGTATGCGTGAGCAGCTGGTTGTTCAGAGGATTTTTGTCTTTTCGAGTGAATACAATCATGCAGCTACGCCGGTGTTTATGTCTTCTTTGTTAAATAAACATCTGTCTCAGCTGTCAGAGCACACAAAACAGAAAAACTGACTAATGGAGATCGTTAGGAAGAAAACAGCTCACCATGTTTATTCATCTGACTTTCCTCTGTGTGTATGTGCTTTCAAATGCCTCTTATTTGTGAAAAAGACAATACATGTCTGTGAGGCTGTTAAACCACACTGTGCTATAGAGTGAGGGAAGGCACCATCTCATTTTCCAATCTCAATATTTCAAAATCATATGTCATAAATCCATAAGATAATTCAACAGTATCAACGTTAACATTTTAATGATTAATTATTCAGGAGAGGTTGCTGAGCATGCATTCACCAGCACTCATTCAGTATGAACTAAAAGAGCACTGTTGGCAAGTGTGCAGCTCAATTAATCAACACCATTTTGAGTTTTACTTCAGTGTAACGAAGGATGCCATGTATTTGAAAGGCATAAATGATGACACACTATCTTGCATTCAAACTTAGTTTCCCAAAAATAAAAGGGAGGCTACATGGGGCCATTTTTAAACAAAGGTTCACAACTGATAATAACATCAATGATGTAAGAGTCTTCCCGTACCAAGGCTAGAATCAAAAGCGAGTTAAAATCAGAATGCGGTACAAAACTCCAAGCTTGAAAGAATAAGCTGCTGAAAGTCTATCTTTTGCTAGCAGGCTAGAAGTAGTGTGCCCTTATTATAGTAAGACTAAAAGTAAAGGTGTGAGGTGGATGAGGTGTCAGTATGTGTCACGCGTTTTGCGTCATACAGACTTCCAATGATGATTCACCATTTACATTAACTGTAATCATGATATATATATATATATATATATATATATTATTTTAACTCCTTCTGAGACTCCACAGCAGAAAGCTTACGTCAAGACTAGCAACCACTCTTGTAGCATAATCCACTTCTCCACTGTTAGTCCTTTATTTCAAACAAATGTTCATGGATTAAATAAATGTCCACTTCTGGCGAAACTCAAAGCTATGTATGGGTGATAGCATGACATCGAGTAGTGTTATTCTATGTTGTGGAGGTGGAACATAGAGATCAACTAAACAGAATCACACTGTTTTTTAATGGACATTTATTTTCTACCAATTGCTTTGAATCAAGCTTTTTTTTTATATTTTACCACTTCACATGTGCCCTTTGGTCGGATCAGACAGCTATCAGTATCTCTGTTAAGCCAAGTGAAAAGCACCAAGAAGCATTAGGAATGAACAGCACCCATCTTAAACCGCCCTATTGCCACTAATGCCAAATATAGAAAGGTGTAAATGCAACAATCTTTCAAGCTGCATAAACAATCTTTGCTCCTCTCAAGTGTGACTACACACTCCCTAAAGTAACCACTTACAGGTCTTTCTCTGGTGTTAATGGCAGCTGAAATGACACTGAACTCAATAATCTCTCTCTCTCTCTGTCACAAGGCAACATGAAGAAGAGCAGCTCAGCTATTTAAAAAGTCACTGTCACAGAGGTGTAATGAGTGTTTTCTGACCCTGATCATCACAAAACACAACTGAGTGAATGCTCATGATGGCAATAAAATATCTTTTTATTATTTATTATTATTATTATTTCATTATAATTATTATTATTATTATATATATGAAAGTGTGGCCTTCAGTAATTTAAAGGCAGATTTCATGTTTACACAGCTCAAAAGTAAAGTGTTTTACACATGTGAACAGGCCACAAAATTGTTAGCAAACAGGTTGAGTTTTATTTCTGGCAAGCCATTTTTTGGAGAAAGTGTTCAAAGCTCCTTGAGAGCCAAAACCCTTCACGTGTTACAGGTGTCATTCATGCTGCTGTAGCGAGGTATCACTGCCACTCGATGAGGTCCCACAGGCCCCGCGCCTGTCAGCGTGACAGACAGCCCTGCTGCTGATTGAGAGCATTCAAAGCCCAGATTCTGAGGGCATGAAATGTTTTGCGAGTTTAAATGAACCTCCTCACTTCATTAAAGAGGCATGGCCGGGCAACCTCTGATAACTATCCATCACAGTCAAACTTGTTGTCTGTGCAGGAAAGATTGTCTGACACCCGTCATCAATCTATCATCTATCTGCACCAATCTGTTATTTTGTGCCGTTAACTGTTGTAATTTAGATTTTGTTGTTACCTCTTCCTCATCATGCCTCATCTATCCTGTTGTACAGGGAAGAACTTGCTACATTTCTGAGAATGCCTTTTGATACACATAGTAGAGGAAGCAGTACAGGCTTAAGTAGTTCTCAGTTAATGTATTACACTTTTATAAGTAAATAACTTTACATATAACCTTAGATAGCTTACATATAGCATACACTTTCAATTTCTTGTTCAAAAATACACTCAAACACACACATGTGGACAGTTGAAGATACGGTTCAAACCACTAGCCCTGCAATTAATGGCAAACCACGCTCTACCTGAGCCACAGCTGCCTAAAAAAGTGAGAGTCCCATCTCCCAAAGCGTGATCCAGGCTCAGCATGAAAGCAAATTTGGGGGAGTGCAACTGCAAATTAAAAATACACAAGTTTATATTTGGTGGTTTCAAATAAACCATTCACATTTGTGCAGATCTAGTAACATCTGGTGGTTGTAGGTCTCCATACTTGCATTGTTAAAGAAAGTTGACTGAGTTCATCTCATATTGACGACTTAAGAGGCCTGACCACTTCTGCAAGTTTGGTTCATTATTAATTATTTACAAGGTGAGATGAACTCAGTCGCTTTCTTCAACAATGCAAGTAGGACTCTGTCCACCGAATGTTACCAGACTAAATACCAGGCTGTGAATGGTTTATTTGAACCGCCAATACTCAAACTTGACCAACCACTGCGGTTGCGCTCCCCTCAAAATTGCTGTGCTGACTGATCACGCTTTGAGGTAACACAGGGCGGGTAATGAAACGTTTGCCGTGCGGGCTAGTGGTTTGACAGCCTCAACTCGGCTCTGTTTGATTGACCACGAACAAGAGAGTGGTGTATGTATATGGCTATCTGTATGAGATTGTAGCAAAGCATGTAAAGTAAATGTGCGACCAACTGAGAACTGCTCGAACTGTTCCTCTTGCTGTGTGTGTCAGGCATTCTCGAAATATAGCTTCCTGTAATCAGAGATGAATGAACATGTGAAGGCAGGCTTGCAACAAATCTGGGAATACAACGGTTAACGACAAAATAACTTCAGATGATGCGATATGACCGACGAATTGACCAGCGGTCAGTAAATGCGAACTGCTGGTTGACTGCAGGCGAATGATTCGCGGAATTCGCTTGCGCTCTTCAACAGTGAGGTTAACTGGGCGAAACATTCGTGCCCCTCGAGTCTGACGAGATAACCTCGATGGCGGGCGGGCGGCGGGCTGGGTGGGACCGTCGGTGGCGATGATACTCTCGCTACGGCGCGTGAATGACACCTGTGCTGCCGATCGGCGCTCTCGAGGGCTAATTTTCCAGGTAACCTGAAGTAAAACTCGTGTTCGTTGTGAACGTGACGCTTGTTCACGTAATAGCGTCTTTTGTTTGAGGGCTGATAGTCTGCCTTTGGGGAGCCACGCTGTGTAATGTGTGGTGCTCGGCAAAATAATGATAATGGTAATGAAAGTATTTTGTGCCGTCGTGACATTCGCTCGGTTGTGTTGTGATCGAGGAAACACTCGTGCACCCTGCGGTTCGGTGTTTACAAATAGCTGAACTCTTTCTTCTTCATGTTGCTGTGAACGGAGAAAGAGATATTGATGGTCATTTCATTACCGTTAACCTCGAAGATTTAATAATTGACACTCAGGGATGGTCACGCGAGAGGGTGAAGATGATTTGTCGGCTTTGAAGGTGTTGCATTGCAACACCGTTGATGTCGAGAGGTGGTTTGAGATGGTGTCGGTTCGTCTCTGGTAACGTGCTTTCGCGGCTTGACGTGGTCATCGAGATGGCTGACGTCGACCAGGCGTGGCGACGGTATGAAAGCGGATCAAGCGTGCGGTAAATGGCAAAACCTGTTTGGTTGATCTCTGTTCGCTCCTCCGCAGCACAACTAAATGCACTGGCCGTGTCATGTATCGCCTCCGCCAACGGTGGATATTGTCGCGAAGGGCTGACTGTTTGATAAGTGATGTTGGCTGGTGAATATCTTCTGAAATGATTTGAGAAATGTGACGTTTCTACAATGAAGGAGCAAAATAATAACAACAGCATGTATATGTATATGTATCATGGTACGGTTAATAACAAATGGTGGTCATCGTGAAGCTCTGTAACCAGCAGCATGAATGTGTTTACCTGGGCTGCTATCACCTCACACGCTGCCTACTACGTGGGCACGCTGGCTATACAGCCTGCGAGGCCGAAGATGAACTCGGCGGCGTGTTCGAAGCGGGTTTGTGCCGTATTCGTGCAGCGCGCGATTCTGAGCTCTGTGCGGAGAACTACGTCGTTGATGGTTGATCGCTGAGTGAGCCGTGGCCTCGCTGTACGGGAAACTGGTTTGATGCAGACAATGTGTACTCAGCCGTAATCCTCTGGTACGCCAGTGAAACTCAAGGTGGTGGAGCCAATGAGCTGCACCAGCAGTGCTGCGGACTGTGCGAATGAGTGAGGCTGATGTGCGTCTCGCGTCACAGTGGTCGTCGTGGGCAGCGTTGATATCGAATTATCTTATGGTTATGAAGGTTATGATTTTGAAATGTTGGTTGAAATGAGGATGATTAACTCTCGCTCTGTAACGGTGTGGTTTGGCTGGCCTCACGGGCGGCGTGTCTTTCGCAGGAAATGAAGGCGTTTAACGGCACCACGGAGAACAATGGGCGTAATTGAGCCAGACACTCGCTCGCGATCCTGGTCGTTTTCTGCTTTCTTTAATGATAACTCTGACAGCTGAAGTTTGGTGTTGTTAATGAGAGACATAAAGGCTGCCGGCGTGTATGTTGTTCACGAAAGATGAATCTCTGGACGCAACCGGCTGCTCGCGATGTACAGACTGTGGGCTGAAATATCGGGATCGAACAGGAGGAAACGTTTGTGAAAGGAAATGTGGAAGTTTGACAGCCAGTGGGCGATAAGTAAATGGAAGATGAAGGCGAGTGCCGAGATAATGATGATGACGATGATGACTGTCTGCGGAAGTCATTTGAGCCAGCCGTCGGTACAAACAACAACGGCACGAAGGGAAGCAATGTGACCGGTCGCGTTCACTGAGAATGTGCTGGCAAAACCAACATGTGCGCTAATGCTAATGTGTTTAATTTCTATTTCAATTGTGCTGTAATCGCAATGAAGAAAAGTAATAAAGGATGTATTCGCTCATTGATGAATGACAGCCAGAAACGCAGTGGACATTCTAATTAACTGGATGAAGGCTAACAAATATCGAAAATGTGTGTTCGTCGGTTTGAATGACTTAAGCATGATGAAAGTTCTTGTGCTGAACTGTTTATAACGCATGTTAAGGTGGGGAACGCACTGCGTAACCAAGTGTTGTGGCTACGGTGCTTCATTGGCCATCCCGCCCTCGCACAATGATTTGATGATTTGTCGGCTGTGAACGAGCGCGGCAACACTGTCGGTGGAAACTTATGCCGCAGATGAGTGTTAACATTGTTATTAAACGCAATACACCGAAGCAAGCATGCTGCTCGGGCATGGGGTGCTCATCTGTTGCCTTTGCCCGTCCTGTGAGATTTCACATTGATGATGTTTATCTTTCGCACGGATGGAGATAGTCGATCGGCAGCGCGGCTGTAGTATTTCTCCATTATTCCTGCTCAAACATAAATACCTGTGGTATCTTTATTCTTTGCGGCGCAACTGTTGTTTTCTGTGCGTGCATGTGACAATCGCCAGGTGATGACCTCAGGCACGCAACCATTGATGGTTAATGGGTTTTAAACTGCTGGCACGGTGGCTGAACGTTCAGTGGCTGTTTGGAAGGGTTTGATGCTGTCCCCTTCCATTCGAGTGGTGAATCGGTGGCTCACCGGTCATCTGACGATTAGGCTATAATTCGTCGAGCGTACGAAGGAAGGAGGAAAGATGGTACAGAAGGGATTGTGCTTCGGACAACTGGTTTGTGGAATGCATTGTGACTGAATAGTAAAATGCGCAGAAGTGTGGACTGAAGGATGTCGGGAGGACTGGACGGAGGAAGACGAGGACGCGGGACTGAAGTGGGCAGCCGGATCTTCAGCTCGGTCAATAACAGGGTGAGAGATGGTTTGTCTTTTCTTCTCTGGATGAAGTGGTATGACCGTCTCAGAACGCAGTGTGTATTGACTGGCAGTATAATGTTGTAATATTTTTTCACTCGCCTGCTCGGTAAAGGAGGGCCGGGTCGAAAGGAGAACAGGAAAAAAATGAGCAGAGGAGAAGAGGGAAAAATAACAAAATGGAGATGGAATGGTGAAATAACAGGGAGGGCAGGAAGATAAGGCAGAGGAGGTGGGAGAAAGGGGCGTGGAGAGGTCAGACTCGGCCAATCACCCTCCTCGGTCTTGCATGCTCTCTGTGCTCGCACAGCACGCCGTGGTGATCACTCAGTGGCCAAGTCGTGGTGAAAACCACTCATCTGTCACAGTGAGCTGCGCAGGCGTCGCTGATGCGTTTTCGTCTGGTGATTTGCCCAGTGATGGCGCGGCGGGCTTTTCACCGGGTGACGGCAAATGACGGTGTAACCCTGTGTGGCATGCTGAGGTTGAACTCGATGAAATGACCGTAGCGGCACTACGCTTTCACAGTTCTGCCGGCGCTGATGTTGTCGAGATATTGAACGGTAAAGCCATCTAAAACATGGGTGAGCGTTGTGGGTCAAACGACTCGCTGAAAGACTTGCCAAGGCAAGGCAAGCGGTATTATAACTGCTGGTGGTGCAGCAGTTCGGCGCGCCGTTTGTGATGGTGCTGTTGCGTTCTGGGGACAGGTTAGCAGGTCTCGCCAGATACGATGAATGAATGGTCGTTTCAGCGTCTTCCGACGCCGCGCTGGATGAGTGTTTCGGTGCTGAAGACGGGAAGGTCGAGGTGTCGAGGAGACACGTGTGTTGAGTGGCACTATCTTGTTCTCTCTCTTTCTGCTCGCGCCCGGCCCGCCCGTCGGCGTGTGCTGCTTGTCGCCTCCGTGGTGGCTGGGCGTGTTCCTGGGCTGCTGGCTCACGCCCGTTCGCGGCACGGCGGTGGTTGCTGGCCTCGCTGCTGTTGCGTTCTGTTCGTGCTGCTCCCCACGCTGTTGGCGTCCGCGGATCTGATGTTGACCTCTTTCTTTCGTTTTGTTGTTCTCTGATGAGCATGTTCATCGGTTTGTTCGTGATGACGTTGATCTTTATGCTAAATGCGGGTTCATCGATCTACAAAACATTCCCAGTACCAGCAGTGGAGACTCGGTGTTCTTTGTTGGCTTCGGGTGTGCGGTGTTTTGGAGGGCAGGCTTCTCAGTGAGCAGGACAGCCTGTTCGATGATTTGCTGGCGTGATGGATGCGTGAACGGTGGTCTTTGGAAGCAGCACAGCTGTTGCTCTGATCACTATTTCGGTGGCGATGCTGCGTTAACACGAGGTCGTTGAGTGCCCGCTGGGAGGCAACCTCACTGTGAGCGTTATGGTAATTTGGTCTGACTTTGTGTTGTTGAGTGTCGAGATGTTCGAGAGACATATGCCGCACATTCCGCAGGCGGTTCGGCACAGAACTGCTGCTGCAACCGTAACCGCAATCTTCGGTGTCCATGTCTGACCAGGCCCGATGTTTGTGCGGTTGATTTAGGCTCTGGGCAATGTTCCATGACAGGCAACGGCATGTGATTTTCAAGCAGCTACAGCAACACATCATTCACTGCATGTAACTGGACCGTGAACTTATGGTGACCGCAATTGACACGTCAAAATATCTTCTGTTTAGTGTGTCTTTACAACTCCATCTCTGCCAAGTCTCCTGCGGCATGTCTATGAGCAACACCTCTGGCGGCAGTGCGTTCGTACGTAATTTAACAACAAACTGTTGTGGGCGGTAGGCAATAGGATGCTCGATTTCGCTCTTCGCCGTGTTTGCCCTGTGACTCTGTTCTGAGGGCTACTGCTGCTCTTTCTGTCACTTTTGTGTTGCCTTCTGATTCTTTGCTGTGTGGTGGGCGAATGTTGATTGCAAAAATGTCTGGTGCCGGGAACGACGCCAGCAGGGCTGATGTTACGATTGATGGTCGAAGTTGGCGAACAACGCTGACCATCGGTATACGTGTCCCTCTCTCCTCAATCTCTTCCTCTGTGTCTCCTGTCGTCTCTCTCGTATCGCTGCGTTTCGCCTGTTGCCATGAAGTGCATCCCCGTCCGGATGAGACCACGTGACTCGTCCTCGGCAATCGGGAGGCAGTATTGAGGCGACAGAAGCCAATGAGGAGGGGCAGGCACCAGGCGGACCTGACTCAGCCTGTGCTCAACCCCAGAAATTTCGAGGTTGTTTGCCTAGTGATGCCGTGACTTCGTTAATGCCGGTGGCGGCTCTGTGCTGTTTTTCCCCACTCATCTGCTCACGGAGCCAGTGAACGAGCTCGGTCTGACCAATATTCTCAGGCAGTCAGGCGTAAAGCAACACAGTGCAACAGAAATTGTGGGTACAATTTTGGGGAGGCAATTGCTCAGCCGTTGGTTTGGGGCAGCACAACTCGGGGTTTGACCACGCGCAGTGACTGGGCTGTTATGGCCTTGATCACAGAAGGCAGTACCCAGATGTGTAATGTTGCGGATGCTGTTGATACACATTTCACGCTCCTGCTCAGACTTCATTTGAGTTGCTCAGCTTTCTGTGCGCTCTGAGCTGTTTGGTTTCTTTGCTGATGACGGCGGCAGGTGTCTCCTCCGCTTCACTCGCAATCTCGAGTTCGCTGTAATCTGCTGAAGTGTGGTCGTTGTTCGATGATACAAAGCTCGATTTTCGTGCCACGTAATATTGAGAAAGGTACCCCAGATGTATATCTGCCGAGGCTGGTCACTGCTGGCGTGAGCTCCGGTAACGGAGATGAGGACAAATCGCTTGTTGGCCGTGCATAAATGCGTTTCAAAGTTCGGCGGAAACGACACTGGGCTTTGGTCGACTGAACTTCCGAGTTCGACCTTTGAAGACTATTCTGGATGGCTGGAAGCGTTTTCCTGGCGATCTACGGTGCGGTGAAGTCGGAAGATTTCGTTCTGTAAAGACTATCTCTGGAATGCATTTGCTACAGAAGCAGATTTGATGCCCACATCTCGCTCTTTCTCTTGCACACAGCTCGGAGATGTGCGCGCAGCGGCGACCAGGCGGGAATGATGCGATGGCTGAAACTGGTGAACGTGAGGATGCGAACTCGTCTCAGCGGCCGTTACTGATTGTGGTCATGAACTGGAGGACTGGCGTACGTAGACGCCGGCTCTGACTGGCTACATGAATGGGGATGATTTAATGTTGAGCGAAGCAGAGAAGATGGGGACATCGGGTTATCGAAATGCCAGCGAGCACCTGAGGAGATCGCTCTACAATATGGGTGGGTATGTGTGTTGGATTTTTATTGACAGTAATTTTAACGCGAACAGGCAAGGCTGAAGGCAAGCAAGTCGGAAGCAGTTCTGGAGGACACGCTGCATGGTGGCTCACCAGTGGTGTGGTGGACGAATGGACCGGATCGCTGACGGCGAGTTGGTCGTGATGATATGCGCCTTGTTCTGTTCCCAAACGGCGTTGGCTGGTCATCCTGTTGATGCGGGTGAGCCGAGATGCGTGCCGGGGGATTAAGGCAAGATGGTGGTTGGGCCGATTGAGCGATTGATGCTGTTGATTGTTGTTCGGTCGTCATTGGCACAGTCGATTAACGTTCGATCATCGCCAGTCCGTTGTTCAATCGGAAGTCTCTCTCGCTCTCATCTGGGTCATGCCTCGCCCCTCCCCGCCTCCCTCCTTTGATCATCTCTCATTTTCGTCCTTCCGCTGGCAGTATCGGCCCCGTCCTTTCGCTCTGTCAGTGCTCCATCCGTCTGCCCTGTCTGCTCTGTCTCCTGCCCATCTTCTCTTGTCCTCAGGATGGGTGAAATCGATGTGCCGTTTCGTGTGAAATTGAATAATTGGTTGAACGTGTCACATCGGTGACAGCGCAGAAGGGAAGAAAGGAAAGTGGGGACGTAAAGATGAGAAAGGATCCAGGCTGAAGATGAGTAAAGAAGGGGCAGGAAAAGAGACGAGACCCCATTCATGTTGGTCACTGCGGAGGTCGAACGAAATGGTCACGTGCGGCTACTCGGAGGAATCGTGCGCGCTGATCGATGCTCGGCCAACGCACATGTGCTGAGACACACAAGAGCTGACATGAGACAGATGCGTTTTCACGCACATGAATAATCGATTGATCATCCCTGCCGATGACGCTCGAAGACAGTGGGATTCAAGCATGTTTGGTGGTGATATCCCCGTGCAAACTAAGTAAATAAACGGACTGGGCGTAACTGCGGTTTTTATCGATATGACGGACTTTATAACTGTGTTGTTTACTCTTTTATTTTTGTTGCTGCCTGAAGAACTGGTATTTTGTTTCGGTGTGAAATGTGTTTCCAACAGAAAATTATTTTAGTTTCCATTGAAGATACTGTCTTCGCAAGATTCTGGTATCGGTTTGCAACGGTCTTTTATCGCTTGCCTGGTGTCATGGTGATAAATCGGCAGGCTGGCTGCGCTGCTGACAGCTGAACACTACGGCATGACGCTGTGTTTCACTGTTGCGATTGGAAGCAATGAAGGACAAAATGTGTTGCGTGGTCACTGACTCAATGTTGTGAGGGCTCTTTGATTACAAGCGGTGCAATGGTGATGAAGACACAACTTTCATGTTGGTGATATCGCGCTGGTTCTGACGTGTCGCACGCGGTGACTTCTTGTCGTTTTCACTCGATCTCGAACATCAATGTTATAACAAGTTCGTTGAAATGATAAGCGCGAAGTTCGGTCAAAGTCATTGATTAACTCGCCGGGTGACTGGTGCGCAGCTGCGCAGGCGCGATGGGTGTGTTGGGCGCGGTGATCTTTCTGCAATAGTAACTCTGTTCTGGGTGGTTCCTGGGTACGCAGGACGATGGTCAGTCGTCGATGTTTGTTGAAAACGAGCAAAAAAAAACTGCGCAACGAAGAAAGGCACTCGTGAATGGCATCTTCGATTAACCGATGTGGTGACCACAGTGTGAGCTGGTGGGGGTACGGCGTTGAATGATTGCGCTGATGTAAGCACTGTGCGCGGGCAGGGCGCAAGCGTGCGATCAGCCGGCGTGGCCTTACCTGTGGTTGCATAATTTTCAGGCCTCACTTTCCATTTAACGTCGAAATCGACCAATGTTTAGGCTGTATAACTCTTACGTAGTCTTTAATAATGACACAGTTCCTTTCTGTCATTCCCGCTTCTGTTTTGTCTCCATGACCCGCTGTGCGGCTGGCTGCCTGTTCGGAGGAACTGAAAGGCGCCTCCTCCTGAGGCATGGCTGCGTGCCTGAGCCGCTGATCGGTGAGGGGATGGCGCTCGCAGTTCACCTGCTGCTGCGGATGAGAAACGGACGGGTGCTCCTGATGCAGTCGACTGGCCGCTGCGTATATTTTCAGTTGTCGGCGTGTGACGTCTCGGGCTCTGTGAACTCGCTGCCAATCTTCGGCTTCTGTGGCTACACGCTCTCGCACTCATGCCTTTGCTCTGTGTCATGACTGTCTATCGATGTAATGATCACATCAGCGTGTTGATGGAGTGGTGGCTGTGGTGTGTGTCTGTTTGTGACTGCCGCTCGCAACTTATGGCGCATGCAGTGGGCTGTGAGCATTGAAATTCCTCGTGTTGGGCTGGGCTCTTCTCCGCTCGCTCGCTCACTCTGTTCTGCCCCTCCTCTCACCATCCCTCTTTGAGCCAGTCTCTGCGTCGTGCTCCTCGCCTCTTCTCGTTGGACTCGTCGGCTGTTTCTCTTTAGCCTTCACTGCTCCTCCTCGTGCCTCATCATCTTCTGCCTCCTTTCCTGTCCGCTGTAGCTACGGTCCTCCTCGGCACATTACCTCGCCATCATCATTCTCTTCCTCTGTCTTCTCTTTCCTCTCTTCACTCTCTCTGTGTCCTTTTTTCTTTCCTCCGCCACCTCCCGACTAACGCTATTACATGGTGTGCAGGTCGTGCAATCTGCGGGCATTTTGTGCGGTTGTGCCGTTGGTGTTTTATTTTGCCTGTTGACAGGTGGTGGGCTATTCTCACCATAACGCTGCCCTGATGTGACGACTGCAGGTTCCGATCACAAAGTGTTTGTTTGTGACATCGATGACACTGCAATTTCATGTTTGGTCATGATGGCTGGCGCAGTGATGCATGGCGGTAACAAGACCAGAGATGAACTTTGTTAACGATAAAAATTCTGAAAGCAGAAGGAACACTCATTTGAAGTTAATGAATGTCAGAGGTATCAGTATTCTGCTGACCTGTTTCGGTGGCACCAACCAGTCCATTCAGGTCTCACTCAAAACGGCTGATTTCGCACCCAGGCCTCAGTGGGCCATTGGAGACTGCCAGCGGTAAAGACACCAGGCTGCAAAGCACGGCCGGAGTAATCTCATGACAATTTCTGTATTTTGGTTTAATGCTTTCTTTCTCACTGCCCCAGTGGTGTGCTCGGACTAAAACTGTTGTTCTGCCGGTTATCTGACTACTTTCCGTATTTTAATCGAGGTTGAAGGACAACTCGTCATTACGGAAACGGAAGCGTTGGTTACAGTTGATCTGGTTAAAGAAAGGACTGTTTGCTGTAGACGAGCCGCGGTTCGAACCATCATTATCGTCGTCACTGCTCGGTGCTCAATTGGAACGACGCGGGAATCGACGCTGAACATGAGCATCCGTCGTTGTTGGCTGGAATCAACCGAGCAACCGTCTTTGTCTCGGGCGGATGGGCGCATGGCTGTCGGGCAATGGTCTTCAAGCTGTTGCACAGGCAACCTGCGGTGTCGTTACAATGGACGGTTTTGATATGATTTTGCGAAGCTGACAAATCTGGAAGGACTCCGGAACGGGATGAAGACGTTCTGCCTGGCTGTCACGGTTGATGCTGTCAGATATCGCCGCAGTGGTGGTGTGGTTCGGTGCGAAACGTGATTCACGCTGTTGTGGTCGGCTGTTTCTGCCGGTTACCGTGGGGCGCGCAATGTTGCCATCGGCGGTGCTGTCATGACTTTAGGGTATTTCATCTCTTGCCAATGTCCTCTTCCCTGTTTTCTTCCTTTCTTCGTGTTGTCGACCCCTCGACCATAATTTCCTTCATTTCATGTAATCTTTCATGCTCGTGTGCGTGGTCACGGTTGAGACGGCTGTTCAGGCGTTCTTGCGGTGGGCAGGTTGAGCACGTGACATTCGCATCAACCACTGCGGGAACCGGAAGGAGATAAGACGGGAGAAAGAGGATGGATATGGACGGACAGAGGGAGGCAGGAGGGAGAGGTCGGAGATTCAGGGAGGGAACAGGTGAGGGAGAAGAGAAGGATGAGAAAAGTGGAGGAGGTGAGGAGTGAGGCGGGCTGACACGCTGGTGAGTGTTTCAGTTGATCGTGCCCTCGTCTGTTTTGAAAGGCAAATGCACAAGCGCTGCTACGCAGTGATCGAAACCCGGAGCGGATGAGATGATTCACCATTTGTCGGGATTTTTCCTGCATCTTCGGTCCGGCGCGAATATTGCTACGTGAGAGACATGTGACCTTATGTTCGCTTTCGTTAATCAGCATTTTATTCCTTTTCTGTGTAGTTTTATATTTTCGGCAATTTCTCGACGCTACTCGCTGGGCGGATGGCTGACTGTAATCTTTGATCATGCTAACTTTGTTTCGTTCTCGGGCTACGTCATGTAATTTGTGAAGAAACGTCTCTGCAGTTTACGACTTGTCATCGGTTGCCGTCGCGAAAGTTGTGGATTAATTGCTGGATGACGCGGAGGCGTATTTCGTTTGATCGGTGGCCTCGGTGCTCTTCGCTGACCGCTTTTGTGTCTGGACAAACGGTGAAGTGATGCGGCAACGGAACCTCGATTGACAGATGATGATGGTTTCTGACGGTCTGTTCTCTGTTTACGCCGTGACCCGACCGTGCGCGAAACGGGCAGTGGTTTCGCTGCAGATGAACGTTTGTGTTTTACTGGCGATTCAACCGTACCGGTATGCAACCTGGTATCGGGGCTGTGCGGTGCAACGAAATGTATTAGGGCGAGGCTGTGTGTGGTGAAAGAAACAACTCATTCAGCAAAATAGGTAACGAAGACGGGGTTGTTTCGACAATTGCCTTTGAAGTCACGGTTCTCGGTGCTCCATCTGGATGGTGTGCTTGTCGGAAAATGACCTTTCGTGCCCAATGGTTGGGCCTGTGAATGACTCATGGCAGAGGACTGAACGAGATCGAGAAACTCGCGATCTTTTCGTTGACAGACCACGGCACTGTGCGTAATTCACGCCGTCGCGCGTTTGTTTTGATAAACAACTCGCTCGGGCTAACAGATTGACGGAGACAGACTGGTGCGTTTGCGTCGGTCGGTGTCAGGTGGCGATTGGTAATGGATCTCTGACGGTTTGCTGATGTCGACGGCGGCGATTTTGTGATGACACTGATATTCTCGGTACGATATTCGTGGTGAAGAAGTGATTCACGTCTGAAATGGGGGCCGCCGTTGCCGCGATGTCTTTCAGGTCGTCGAGATGAGGTCTGCGTTCAGGCTTCGCCGTTGAAGGCTTTGCTGTTAATCGAGGAGGCGATGAAAGTATTAGCTCGACTGGACACCAGTACTGCAGCCGCTGGGGTATCACTGATTCTGGCATGTTGGGCCTGAAACATGAGGAAGAGGACGATTAGACACTGCTTTGGAAGAGTTACAGGCTGGTGGGAATCACTGGTTTAATGTGGGCAAGTGTTTTTGCAACGGTTCTGCACGTGAGCCGAAGACCAGTGACTATGGCTGTGCCAGGCAATGAGTGGTAACGGTGGACAGTGAATAATGGCATGGGACTGTAATAAAGTTGCAGGCTGCCTCAAGCGGCGGATGTTGTGTTTGCCATGGACGGGCGATGTCAAGGGTGATAGATGCCAATGTCTCACCACTGGGCCATGGCATTGTGGGCAGATGCCTGGTGCAAAATGACCGGCCATCATTGTTTCATCGTTACATCTTTGTTTTTCTGCTGGTCAAATAATGTTGATGTTGTACGTGGGCAAGCAACACCGGCTTTATAGCGCTCGGTAATCGAAAGTGACTTTTTCTGCTCCTTCCGCGACTTTCGGTGTTGACGATCAGGTGTGTGATCTTCCCCGGGCCGCGGGCGCTGCTCGGTTCAACGGCAAAACCTCGAAAAGATGATGATTTTAATGGTAACCTGTTGGTGTGGGTCACGGGGCAAACGGACTTTCTCCTCTATCGGTGTTGTCGAGGCATGGCTGAAACCACTGCGTATGAGATTATGAGCGCAACTCTGTGTCATCTGATTTAACCGTGGTGTGTCGGCGAAAATATGTTGATGCGAGACGTGCGGGCACTAGCTCGGCCGAAGGGCTGTGGTCGATGTGGGCGAGGCATGAGCGCCCGGTACGGTGCGTGGTTGGCATTCGACGAATGAACGTATACGTGGATGGATGGTTTGTTCCATGACGGTTGCTCAGCGCAGTCAACTGTTCTCTTCAAATCTTCCTGATGACTTTACTGATTCGGGCTATTACAAACTGACGATCTCGACGGCAAATAATGCCGCAACAGTCTTGTAATGATGAAACTATTAAGAAGCCGCATTAGGCCAGTTAATCTCATAACGAACTCTGTGCTCCCCGACGTCTCTACGCTGAAATATGGTCACAAGTCATGACCTTCATCTGCAATCGAGCGGCCTCCTCGGTGTTCAGTGGTCTCATTTTCGTTGTGGTTGCGAGCCTGCTCTGCGTTACGCTGTGTGTGTGATGACGACGACGTGATGGCACGGCTGGCGTGAGGCTCTGGGCGTGTTCTCCACGGTGCCGAAGAGACAGCTCTGCTGGTCGATTTCAGACGGTTCAAACCCGGCAACTCTGGCTCGTTGAACTCATGGACTGGTCTCGGTCAATAAAGAACAGACCGGCCGGTTGAAGAAGGAGAGGAGGAGAGGAGGAGGAAGGATGCTGGAAGAGACAACGACGCTCGCTCTTTCTTTGTTATTTGTTGGTCATTCGCAGCCATATTTAACTCTGATGGTCGGCCTCACTAAACGATAGATGAAGAAAATGGAGAAATATAAAATGGAAGCTTAATGGCGGCAATATCTGTGCATCGTGAGAGAAGAAAGGTAGATGAGAAAAGGTAACACCATCGCTGCTAACTTAATAACATGAACGTGAGGCATCAGTAACACCGTCAACCAACAATTGAACAACTGTAAAAAGAGACCTGCTGAAAATAAAAATGTAATGACGTCGTTATATAACAAATGTAAATAACGTGTGTATCGGATTACCCTGGCTGTGAAACGCTCAGGCGCTTTATCATGCGCAGTCGCGGGCACACCCTGACCATCAGCTTTGAATGAGATGAGGAGACTGCTGGCTGAAGCTATGGTGCATTTTGTTGAACCTCTGGTGGCTGCGGCGTGGTATGATGGAGGCTGGGTTCACGGCAATGTCGCCGGCCGTGATTACGGAAACGACTGCTGTGCTGCGGTGCTACCGCGGTCGAAGACTGAATGACGGTCTGTCGGCTTTATCGAGCTCACTCCTGTCTGGCCTCAACCGCCTGATCCCGGGTACTGCCCAGACATGCCGTGGTAACGCTGTTGACGCTGCTTTCTCGGTATCGTCACTGTCGCTGTCTTACGATGGTGAAGACTCGGACGCGGGCTGTTGGATTCTGTACCTCGCCAATTTTTCGGTGTCGCCATTCACCAGGGTACAAAATTGCCAGTGGTTTTATCAAAAAATATTTTCATTAACAATACATAACCCC
>BRZM01002855.1:33835-51813 GCA_033238685.1 Lates japonicus | reverse complement strand
CCCACTATACAAGCATATATTTGCTCTACACTTACAACTCAATAAAGCAATGCATTAATAGGCGATCAATGGACATACAGCATGCATGAATACCAATGAACACAAATGTGGCAAATTAGTGCACGTAAAATGTTAATTTTACACATGGCGAATGGACTTGTTCAATACTACATGCAAATGCACCTGGCGCATTAATAGTCAGTGTTTGGGCTGCTGTACAGCAACCTGTCATCTTTTCTCCCCACTGCTCCTCCCCTTAACATCATTAATCCAGGGTGTCGCGGCGCTGTGAGATATGGGTCGTCTCACTAATTTGGTGCTTGCCCTAGTGACTTGGAGTCATTTAATATATTCACCTGTAATCCTCAGATTATGCCTGCTTTCCCGGACCCTCCACCATAGGTGTTATACAGCAACACTTATTATTAGAAGCATACAAGTTTTAAAACCTGTACACACACTCATTGCCGTTCTATGGTTGTATAATTCTATGTGTACCCGACCTTAAGACCTGTGACAGCTGCCTTAAAGTCTTGGAAGTGGGACGCTTTTCTGTGGGTACAGGAGTTGATTGATGTCTTTGATTCAAGTTTGGGTTGAAGTGGATGGACACCATTCAATTACAACACACTCTGGAAATAAATTAGTTATTTCTGTCTAATATAAATGTCATAAATAATCAAACACTCCTACAGACAGTGTCTCAAACTGTTCTTAATACTGCAAAGCAGTTGTGGGCGATGGGAATACTCTTTCTCAATATGTAATGATTTGTCCGATTTAATAAGCACTTGGTATTATATAGTTAAAAATGATCAGTGGTCGGTTCACTACATACTAGCATCACTGTAATGTTTAAAAACAAGTGTCAGAACCTGTTTAACAGAAAATTAGACTTTACATTAAAAGGCACTATAGATGCAGAGAAAGCATTTGAATGTTGCTGTATAAATGTATATATTTCTTCCAAGAAAACCTATATATTGGAAATTTCCCAGCCATGGGACTAATAAAGGATTATCTTATAAAGACTATACTATACCATATACAGTAGTCTGCCAATAGCTTAGGTTTTTAGGTCTTTGTAGCTGTTTGGCTCATAAGATCATAAGTGCAGAGGAGTAAATGGTGGAACTGTGCTAAAAAGCAGTATGAGCTAAGTTTATTTACAGAGCGATATAGTGTTATATTTAAGTGTTTGGACCTAAATCCCAGGTTAAATGCACAATATGTAATTTTCTGCACACAAGGGGCCTCTCAATCAAACAACCAGCAAAATACAGAGTGACATGGTGAAATAGCATACGGGATCACTTATTATCTGCAGAGGTCTCCTCCTCTACCAACAAATGGATGAGGTTAAAACCAATTAACCACTTCATGGAAGGGCTCTGGAGCGAGCTGCACCATTAGTTAAGCAAGCTTGTTTCTCTATTAACTCCAAAGATTGGGAAGTCTGATGACTAAAATCCTTCATCCTGTTCAATTATATAGTTAAAAAACAACACAAGGTCAAAAACTGTGTTGCTAAAATATGACTTCTGTGGTAGACAACCACAACACTGGCCATGCACAATAGAATATCACACCACTGATGAGCAGCAAAAGTAAGTACACAACTCAGCAAAATATAACATGGTCGTTTTGGACATTTTTAATACAGAAGGTTCCTTATTATTCTTTAATAGCAATTCAAATACTGATGTTTCAAGATCATCAGAAAAACCAAACTCATGCTTACATGTTAACATTCTGATTACTTAATTCATTGGGTTGGATGACTGTGAAATTATATTGGTAGAAAAGCTCATAGTTCAAGCTGGCTTAATACTATTAAATAAATAAATACTATTTGTCATGGCTATTCATAATCATATTTAAGATATCAACAGATGCACGATGACTCATAACCTTTCATAGAAATGTAAGTGTTATATTGGAAATTTTAAATTCGATATGTAAATGATAATTTATTACACAAGATAGAATATGGCACAAATACCATAAAGCTTATTTTATCATTAAATGGACATACCAGACCAGAACATTCATTGAATAAATCTCCCATTACATTTTGACTAGTAAGATTTGCATTTTTTCATCATTAATCGGTATTTTTGCAGCCTTCAGTTACTATTGACTGGGTGAATTTCTGTGGGATGTTATTTTTAAATCTATGACAAACTATAAATAATACTGGTAAAAAATGTAATAAATATATTAAACTGGGGTACTGTATAAGCAGTCAAAACTAAAATTGAGTTATCCTGAATTTGAAAAACTTCTATGTGTATTGTTAAAGATCATGTAATATATCTATTGATACAGTTATTGGTGTCACCTGTTGGAAGTTTGTAAACTTTCTTCAGCAGCATTCCGTGGTTGATGATTAATTTCAGACACAGGCAGCAGCCCATATGGGAATAAAATCACACTTTTTATTTGCCCACATCACACCCTTTGGAAAGTGGTTGTACAAAGTTGTGCACATAAACCACCATGGACTGCAAAAGAGGCCAGACTGGAGGCTATCTCCATTGTAAATGGCCAAGATCATGCACACACATCAAAGACATCGGAAGCAGATCATCCAACTTCAGGGTTACTGGATGATACACTTATGCCAGACCAGTGGGGAGAGTGCCAACGATTAACAGTGCATACACAGTTTCATCTCTCTGCATGTGTGTCGTCACTACATCAGCGCAGTAGCTTCCATGTTTGGCAGAAACTAAAAAATATTTCCCTCTCAGACATTTTATCTCCATGTGAATGGTCACTGTGCCCCCAATTTATATTTCTTTTCATCTTGGTTAATTTCACTCCCCTGTTTGTTGTAGCATCTGTTATGAAGAAGGTAGTGATAAGTGCATATACATTGACACACTCAGAGAACAAGAGTTCTGACTGAGCTGGATCTCGAGCGAAGCCACCTCTCTCTGGCCTCGCTGTGTGTCAGCCCCTGAGTGACATGCAGCCTGAGTGACAATATGGCACTGCCATCCACTGAGACCAAATGAGCCGTGAGTAACAACAGGGGACGCCTGTACCATTGGCCAATTGTCCTGGAATAATGAGCCCGTCCTCCTCTGATTGGTGCTGGAGGTGGGAGGCTTGACAGCTGGCAGATCCATCCGCTGGCATACAGCGCACTGTCACTGTAGAAATGATTTGTTGATGACTGCTGGGGTGGCAAGAGTTCAACTCATTTTCCATTCACTCCACTCGAAACATAAGCATAGTATCCCCAAAGACAGCTTTTACTTCTAGGTCATATTTCAGTGGAGTTGTGTTCAAGTCTTAGCCATTTAAAGCGTTGAGAAAACTTGGCTGTCATCATGACAGTTTATTTTGTGACACACAAAGAAATTGGATGTACCAGAATCGTCGGCATCTGTACCTAAATTATCATTATCATATTTTTCATTCTTTTGCTGCATAATCCTGCACTAGAGTACAAAAACAACCTGGAAAATGTTCAATATTAATACAGAAATAGGGGAGGTACTGCATTTTCCGGTGTTCAAAACTTACTGTAGGTTTACTGCCAACTGACCGTAATCACATTTTGAGTGTGGCTATTGCTACCGGCTTCCCTGCTGGTGCTCTTTGATTGCTGTCAGAATGCAGCCAGCCGCTGTGTGACATGTAGAACACAGACCTGATTGCACTGGCATCAGGCACTGACAAATGTCAAGGGGGTGGGCAGGAGTGAGAGAAACATGATAGGAGGTGACAGGGCTTCATAAGTTTGAAGTTCTTGCTCTGTCTATTTATCTCATGTTTTGATATGAAATGAAGATTTGAGATCGCTATACCTATAGTGGATGTTAGAAACAAAGCACAAAGAGAGTGACTGTTCCACAGAACAAACAAAGACAAAGACAATATTGCATTGCATGGAGGATTTCTATGACCAAAGAGAATGAAGATAAATAGGCTAGAATCATATTAATATATGTTATTTTATATTTATTTTATTAATTTCTTATTATTACGGTTTATTTCAGACATATAGAGTATGTTGGGTTTTACAATTGCACAAATGACTCATCATAAGGAGAAAAGACAAAAATACTTGATGCTAAGTCAGATATCAATTAAAGCTGCACATCATTTAACAATGGGTCAAATGACTATGTACAGCCAGCTACTTTAATGTTTTGGTTTACTTTCCACTTTAATCAGTGTTGTTTTCAGCAGCAGCAGACAGTTGTTTGCTCTGATAAACTTCACTGTGCTACATTCTCAGCCTGGCAGACAAAGGCAGCTAAGATAGAGCTAAAAGAAAACTTGAATACTGAACTTCGCATTCATCAAGTGTCCAGAACAAGACTGTGTGTAGCTGTTTATTAACACAATCACCAAAATAACATTATAAGGTGATAAATGTCAGTATCAGGGTGATCAGAATCAGCCAAAAAGAAAATTGTTAATACTGGGTTGTTTTTTTTTTGTTTGTTTGTTTTTACATTTTCTTCTGGGGGCTTTTTACCTTTATTTGGACAGGACAGTGGAGAGACAGGAAACAGGTAGAGAGTAAGGCACGTGTATTACGTAGTTAGTACTGATTCACTGGGAGTCGATTCGCCGATGTGGCGCGCTCAACAATTCGCCGGGCTATTTAATAGTTAATGACTGCAGAAGATGGAAATCTAGGCTCATAACAATGGTATTTTTAGATGCATATAGAGAGTTGGTTTTTACTTTACAGTATGTTACTAACCCTGTCACTGGAGAAAACACTGATATTGCACAAAATTTGTTCATAGTTACAACACTGAATTAACGTTAAAAGTACGGGGTTTTTTTTCTTTTTCTAAAAATATCTGCACATGGAAACTACAGTATGGCTAGCATTAGCTCACTGTGGCAAATGCACTGTGTGGTGAAGGTTCAGGTCATGCAAATAAATCACTCACACAAAAGATCATAGATGTAGTTTTAGCATTAACACACTGCAGATGTGGGACAGGTCATGAACCTTGGTCTTCCACATCCAAGCCAGGTTACATGCTAACTCCACCCACACCCTTAGATTCCCTCAAATAAAGAGCACACAACATTGTGTGCTTGTTCAGAAATTTGAGGGCAGGAATGTTCAGTGGTACCGTATACCGGCTGGTTTACAGTCATCTATTTAAACTACGTAATACAAACAACAAATGACACAATCACAAATATTCAAAAACTATTATATAAAAGAGAAAGTTACCTCTGACCTAACTCTATTATGTACATTTTTTGGCTTTCCAGCCATGCTCAAGCAAAGCTCCTGGACAGCAGACCTGTGTGACAGATTTTGTAAAATAGATGCAGAACGCAGACAGTCATCTGTGTTATGATGGTAATGGTTTGCTCCTTTCATGGTAATTCAAAGCCTCCAGTTTATATATGCTTACAGAATGTTAACATAAATATACATTCTTCAAATACCAAGATATCAATTGCAGACAAATGTATCAGTGTCATAATAGATGTCTTTATGTCATTCAGCTGATTTTGGCCTCCATCTTTCATCTCTGCCCCCTCCTTCTTTCTCGCCCTCCCAGCTGGAGGTTTGCTGGGACTTCACACGCTCCACCACAGTCTGGCTCATCAAGTCCCGCCACACACACACACACACACACACAGACCCAACACCACACATATACACATATTCATCCACCTCACCATTCCATACACCTTGCACAGCCAATCGCCTGTCCGTCAGTGCTACTCCCCAAAACACACCCAGAGCAGCAGTATGATTTTATCAGCAGCGGGAAGAGAGGCTCGGGCGCCTGTTTTGCTACCCCCAACCCACCACTGCCTCCAAACACACACACCCCCACCTCGGGTCTCCGGCTGACCCACTGAGCGTGATCACACCAGGTGGGATACAGCAATGTGCCAACTCTGAGAGAAGTGGTTTGACTCATTCGTAAGTCCTTACTGCTATGGATTGTGCCTTAAAATATCTGAAGATTTTTGGAGAGACCTAGGTTCAAGTTCAACTGATCTAACCTCTTAGCATTTCTGGTTCCATTGTTGATATTTTTCCTTATTTAAAACACGAAAGCATGATGTGTACAAGTTTAGTGTGTGAATATGAGGTGACTGTGTAGCCTTTGTGATCGTATCGCTAGGTATTTACTTAATCTTACACTGTAGAGTTAATGCAAGATAGATGAAAATAATGTTATTTCATTTATATAACTAAATATATAATATCATGTATATGTATGGCACTCACAAAAGAGATTTAACAAAGAATGGTCCAAAGCAATTATTTTCAATCCCTGGAAAGCCTCTTTGAACATTTGGACATTACACAACTGTCACTAAACTTCATGCTTAAAATTGGTGGAACATTTTAAAACACTCTTAACCAGAGTTGTAGAATCCATCATAGTGACCACCTGGTCTGCATCTTTCTTGTCAAACTTACAGTATCATTACAGCTTATATACTTCGGATCAATCTCTATTACCATGCAGAGATCATGATACTGAAAAAAATTAATGCAGACTTGATGTTCTCTGTGATGGATTACACAAGTCAAGCAGGTTTCAAGAGCTAATTGATTTTTTTACTGTAAGGAAGTGAACGTAAACCAGTAGGTGCCCAGACTGGTTGGACAAATGCAGCCAAAAACCTGAAACATACCAACAATTCTTAATATTTATGACTTAGTTGAAATTGCAATGATTGTTTTTTTTTTTTTTTTTTTGTTTTTGTTTTTTCCGGGCCGCTTAGAGTCAGTGTAACAACCTTACAAACACAAACACTTACATATTATCACCTTGTTAAATTGATGTGGCAAATATGTTCATAAACAGTTGCCTAGTTACACATCCAGCCAATATGAAGCAACATTAGTATTCTCATCGAGTCACAGTTCTGGCAACCTGATGTCCAGCATTCACTTTCATTAGCCCTGCTTTCAACTCCACAGGAAAATATTTGTCTCTTTAGCCTGTTGCTTCTGTAAATGACGCTGATGAGAACTGTGAGAGTGAACCAAAACAAAAAAGTTGCAGGTCCAAACACCAAGACAATGCATTGAAAGATGCTAAAACGCTCTACAAGTCTGAGGGGAACTGCAGAGTTTGGTGATAATTCTCTGTGGTCCATAAGCAACCCCTTTCACATCACACATAGTGATTTGATTCGTTATTAATGTAAATACTATATGATCATGATTCATGTTACTGTATATGATCCAAGCAGTCCAGAAGTGTGTTTCAATATTCTCAGTCTTAATAGTTGCTGCAGACATTGACACTAAAAAAATAAATAAATAAATTTAAAAAAAAGATTTGGTCTGCCAATGGGAGGCTTAGTATGTCTCCATTCAATGAATTCCTGTAATGGAGTGAAAACCTGCCCAGGCTGTTTCCCTGCCTTCCCCTCAGTGTATGCTAAGTTCTGACCCTCTGTCACTCTAATTAGCAGCAAGTGGGAAACGCCAATTGATTAATTAACTCTCAGTGATGAAGTTAGAGTGGAGAGACCACCCGTCAAGTGGAGAACCCACGATGCTTTGCCATCAGCCTGTATCTCTCCTTGTGTATCTCTGGGTTTCCCTATCTGTGCGTCTGGGTCACCTCCATGCCCAGTTCTGCTTGTCTGGATAATTAGCTGCCCATCCCTTCGCTGCCAGACTATGCACCCCGTGGATTTATGATGGTGATAGCTGGCCTGGTCTCAGGAGGATGGTGTGTGTTTGTGTGAGGGTACATGCCAATGAGGCCAAGGGAGACATGGCTGTCCTACTAATGAGGGGACACAAGGTTATTTACGGCAGACTGGACCAGTGTCATGGATATGGAGATAAGGCAATACCTGGGTAATAAATCATTAAGAATATGTGTGAGTTCTGAGGTGTGTGTGTTTGTGTGTGTGCATGTAGTCCAAACACTGAAATCGTTACAAATGGGTGCGCTTTTCAGTATTGGCCTCTTTCTCACGTTTCTGTCGCAAGGACAAGAGAGGCTTCATCTTTATGATTCACTATCTCTCCTGTCTGCTTATTTTGATGCCTATATTCAGTAGAAAACATGTCTGTCACAGCTATTTCTTAACATTATGTATTACACTTTTTTAATGCTTTGCTGTGAACTAAACTCAAACCCCCCCCCCCCTCTGCCATAGTAGTGACTCATCTTTTCTTTATTTTCAGTGCATTATTTTGTGATTCAGAGCTCAAACTCAACATGTCCATTGGCCTCGGGATCAAAGAGAAAAAGGTTCTGTGATGAATACTGGTTGGTTTTTTTTTGTTTGTTTTTTCTTATGTTTTCCCTGTAACATTTATCAGTGTGCTTCTTCTGCTTTTTTCTATTACAAATGGGAAACAAGCATTTCAAGGACGGTACTGTCGTCAGGATGCAAGAGAAGCATGAATGGTTGAGAGTGTAAACCAGAAGTAAACCCCAATTTACAATACTTAAGCGTAACAGTTTAATCGACCATCAAAAACTAAAACGAGCATCTACACTATAGAGATGAAAAGTTCGCTGTTCACTGACAACTCCTCAAGTGTTTCTGTCCAGACGAGCCTGACCTATCTGACCCATTCAAGGTCTGTTTAAAGTATCCATCTCACCCAGCACAGGGAAGATTAAAAATTGTATGAGCCTGTTGCTGTGTGGATATTTTTTTCTCATGAAGAAACAAACACATTTTAAAATGAAGCTCTGACAATATTCGTAACCTGTGATTTGACCTTTGGATAGGTGTCTTTTGTTAAAGTGGAGTGCATGTCTGGCTGTGGATTGGCTGCACTGTCAGGTCTGCCTTCTGGTGACCTTGCTAACCAGAGAGCCGACCTACGTCCTCACCCCGCTCTTTTTCCTGCTTCAAGCCAAATTTGTCCTCCAGCAGAAATGCAGACCTTTGACCCTGTGTGCTTTTGTAATTTGTTTTTTTTTTTTCCAGTCTAACTGTAACACCATGGGTTTTTATTTCATGTTATAGAGCTTTTTTCCCTTTTAGAGTCAGACACCCACAAAGAAAAATCACCTTGTCAGAGCTTACATAATACTATAACACTCTATTTGTATCTACTTGACTGGCCACCTACATTTCCTGTTTCTTTTGAACTTGACAGACCTCGGCATTATATTATACAACACTTGTTTTCATTAGATCACTTACAATTCTAGGCTTCTAAATCACATCCATTCAATTTATATTAAAACAAGTGTATTCAAAACATCTTCAAGAGCTTTGTCAGAAAAGTCTTCTCAGACTGATCAAGGACATGTGGATTTAAAAGCACCCTGCACTCCTACATTGTTTCCAAACAACCCTTTGCAAGCTTCTCAGTTTTCTTTATTTGTGAACTGGAAGTAGAAAAAAACCTGCTCAAATACAGTAACACCCACCAACAGAGTAGAAAAGCACATGTGCCTTATTCCTGGAGGCTGGGGCAAAGCCATGTCAACACAACTACGACAAACAGAAGTTGGTATGGTATGGTATGATCTTTGGCCAGATGACACTATGTAGCAGCCACCACAAATTCATAGTGTGCCAATACATGCAGACAGATGTTAGTATGTAAGCTGTTGTGTAAAGTAGCAGCATTATATTTTGACAGAAAACCTGTGTTGCAAACTGGGGTTGTGTAATTTGAAAGAACCAGCTATTTAACACACAAATAGAGCTAAAAAAAAAAAAAAAAAAAAAGAGGTTGCCAACAACTGAAATGTTCTCTGCTACTGGAAAATGTTGGAGGTCCATTGAAATTGCTTGAAAGAAAGTTTCACCTAAGGTCTTTGTGGGCAACCAGAGGCCATACAGTTAATCCTAAATTAAAACACCATGGCATTTCAAAACACACCTGTGCATCTCCACAGAAGAATTACAACCCTCTTCGACTGTCAGTCAATCTCAAGTGTCAGCAACTACACCTTTCCAGGGGCTCACAGTAAAAGAACCAATAAGGGCCTGTCACCTAACAGCATAAAAGGAAGAAAATTAAATTGTTTTCGTGTACAGTTACGTTAAAAAGCTTGCCATCTAACCTCAACATGTCTTTGCTATGGTATCATTCTTTTCGAAAGTACACCTCCAAGTTGCTACAGGCACATCATACATGTCAAAAATAACATGAGAGCTGTACACCTTTGCTGAGAAGCCAAGACAGTTTAACATGTAACCCCTCAGGTCTGCATCAGGTAATTCCCTCAACATATTCTGTCAATTTTCTTCAAAGCTCCTCAAATAGAAGGTGTGAGAAAAAAAATAAATCAAACATCTGATGTAGTTTTGGCAGAAATCATAGCAACCATTTGAGGTTTCAGCTTGAAACAGGCATGATGCTTTTTTTTTTTTTTAAATATATTTTTTAATTCTTCATACAACTGAGACTGGTGTATAATGAAAAAAGAAATCACAAGAAAAGACAAAGTAAAGGCTGATACAAGCAGCTGAACATCAATATGAATGTGACACTGTCAAAGAGCCTCAATTCTAGTCCACTTAATATTCCTGTCTGTTAGTGCCATTTGATGTAGATAGCATTTTGAAATGGCTCAGTAGGAAAATGCAATGTCAATGAATTACATCACATTATCTTAGCCTCCTAGCTTTGTCATTCAGTTGATGGGGCTGTCGTCTGTGTATGCCTGGACAACTCTGGTTGTTTGCCAGCATGTCGTGTTGATGTAGCCAACTTTATCCCCTTTGCCAGTGAGCTGTGACTAATATGAAAACACATCTGACATCTGGCTCACTCAATCTGCTGGTTTTAAATAGATGTTGGCTCTGTAAATTCATTCGCTCTTTTCTTAAAGGGCAGGTGACATCTGCCTGAAGAGTGTCAGGGGAAAATGCAAGAAAGGTTTCTCAGATGATTGCAAGCAAATACACTTTTGAATTTGTTAGGCAATGGTTGATACCTAGATACAGACAATAGTTCCTCTTACTTTATTATCACAACAGTATGTGTGTGTAATGTGGAGGATCTTTTATGACCTTTTCATATTACTTTTTACAAGTCCTGTGGAGTTTTTCTTGTCTTTTTCTCTCTTTTTTTGCCATAATGGGTGGACAAATTAATGGAAACAAAACAGACGGTTTGGAAAAATCATGTTATTGTGGCACTGAGAAAGAAACATTCAGCCTTTGTGATGCTGGTGGCTTAGCCAGTGCTTCATTAAACATAATTCTCAGTGTTCAGTGAAACTCATGAATGAAAATGAAAATGAAAAATCTGGTGACTCCATATGTAAATTTGCATTTACTCATTTGGCAAATGCATTTATCCAAAGTGACTTACATGTGAGGTAACTGTGTATCTGAACAAACACACACTTTAATCTTAATCTATTGGTGGTCTCTAGTGGTTCCCAACCTTTTTGGCTCATGACCTATTTATAAGGGGCTGAAGGAACAATTGATGGTTTCCATGTCTGCAAGGGTCTGCACGAAATTTCATCATCTGCCCAAATCCACAAGGGTCCATGTTTGACCCAGGATTTGAGACTGTGCAGACAAGCAAGTACATCACCAGACTAACACACTGGACACTTGTGTAGTATACTGTATGTATGTCATGATGTATGTACTGTACTTTTTGTTCAGTGGTCACACACAGTTTTCTTTTTTGGCCTTTTTCGTGTCCCTCAAACAAAACAAACAAGGAGCTCCTCTCCTTGCTGTCAAGAGGTCACCATCATGTTTTCTAGTGCTCATGTGTGGAACATGTCCATGTACGCATTTTGCTTGATAGTGGTGTGTATAGAAGAGCTGTTGGAGTTAGAAAAATAAATGTAATTTAATTTTGGACATTAGAATTTTGGTCCTATCCCTTCAATCATCCTATGACCCACTAAGATTTATCTTGGGACCCCTTGTGGGGCCCAAATAGGAAAGAAAGTGAAAAGAGCATGTCTGCTGGATGTGTAGATTGTCAGTAAGGCCACCATATTAACTTTATACGGTGATAATGTAACATTATGTAGTTTGTTTCTGCTGCTCACAAGTGGCCAAAAAATCTGTTACTGCAGGTTTAAGAAAAGGTCTATATCCTTCAAGCTTGCAACTTCCTATGTAGACTATTTTTATAAGGATCTGATAATGATTCCCTGCCCGAAATAGTTGCATGTTGTTTTCTAGCAGGACTCCTCGCATACTTTGTTGCTTTTTAACTTCCTGTTGACATGAAACTTCACTGGTTGGATGGCAGTTACAAAGTCTCACTTTCCCCATCCACATCCTTCGAAACTTCTTACATTATTTGCAGTTCAAGCTGTGGAGTTCAGTCGCCGAACAGGAAAACTGTTAAATTAAATAGGATATCTTCCAGGCAAGGCAACGGTTTGATGTTCACTGTGCTGTAAAAGATTCCTCGCTCTTAGTGTCTAATTACTCCTCCTATTGTACATCCACTCTCTGCCTCTTTCCCCCTTTGTCTTCTTTCTCTGACCTCAGGAAAAACAATGAAAAAAAAATCAACTGCTCAGTATCCCTTTGTTCCACTTGCCTTTTTTAAGCATAAAGAACTAATTCATCAAATGCTTCACATACACCCTGTCCTCAGGCTCTCTGACATTAGGAGAACCTTTTGTTTTTGTTTTCACTGTTATTTACAGCAAACCTACACTCTATATGGAAGTGCTATTACTCAAAATAATGTTTAATTGTTAGGGGGGTTTCCTTCCTTTTTTGACTTAGGGGAAATAAATATGTGCCTTGCTGCTGTAAATTAAGCAAGACCTGAATATTATCAACTGTCAACATCATACTGTTGATGTTAAGAATAAAAAATTCACAGCACCGCGCTACTTATCCAATCAGTGGGGGTTAAACTCAGGTACCATTCATTCCATACTGGTGTCGTGTATCTATAACCCCTCATAGATGAATAATTAATTGACCATTAACTGAAGCAACTGATAATTAGTGCACAGTCATTGTACATCCCTGGCCTCAGGTTACTCCTCTGAAGACATCCTGCAGTGCCAGCTAAGGACAAAGCAATGGTCGCTGAGTGCAGCAAACAATTCTGCGGCTGTGTTTTACAAATTCATGCTTCAGTCTGCAGATGCAGCTGTGGTATATTTAAGGACTGCCTTCTTCCAGTTTGTGTACTAGAAAAGTGCAGTTTAAGTAGAGTGTTAACATGCCATCATAACTTATGTATCCAAAAAGACCTTGTGATTGTAAAGAGTTTGTTTCTACAGTCAACATTCCCTAATACATCTACTACCAGGTGCCATGTACTGTACTTCTGCCAATACAGCCCATCAGGCCCAATTAAATTGCCATATTTTGTAACAAAGTTTGCTATGTTTGTAACAAGTACTGGGGCTTTGCTCAGGTTTGAAGTATCATCAAAAGCACTTTATTCTAATTAGTTCTAAAAACTACAGAAAGACCTAAGCACTCTAACTTCTGCTCTTTGTGTCTCCAAAAAAACAATGTCTAATCTATCAGAATAAGCATACAACAATAACAATAACAACAGTTGATCATAAGGAGTGCTTTTTAGTAGGGATTTTTTGTGCAGGGACAGGCAGCAAATATGGAATTTGCATCAGCCTCACCCTGGTTGAGGTGCTCCTTTCACTCAAAGCACCTTTGGTAGTTTAAAGTGATACTCAAACCAAGAGAAAGAACAAACTATAAAGTTATAAAGAACTAGTTCCAATATAACAGGAGTGATTATTTCATATTTAAAAGAGGCAAGGAACAAAATGCATGATAACTACTTGACTAGTCTATTTTTTTATCATCAAGTTGAGTCTGAGATTTGTTGCAAACAACAACATAAATATGCGCAGTTTCTGAACCACATCCTATCCAACCTTTTCATGTGTAATCATCTCCATGTTTTTGGGACAAAGGTCAAAACCTTTTCTTCATTTACTTTCCGGTGTGGTGTGGTTTGAAACTGCGCATATTTGCTGATTATTTACCAGCGACTCAACTTGATGATAAAAATGAACTATTGTTCATGCCTCTTTAAATAATAAATAATCACTCCTGTTATGTGGAAGTAGTTCTTATAACTTTATGGTTGGTCTTTCTCTTGGTTTGATGTCCTTTAAACACCAGTGGCACAGTGGAAAGGCGCGGTGAGCGATGCGGGGCCCTGTCCTGCGCAAATCTGCAAAAAGCACTCATGTCGGCAGTTATTGACCGTTGTGTCTTGTTCTGATGGATTAGTTTTGGAGACAGAAGTTAGGTGCTGAATCTTTCAACAGTTTTGGAACTAATTGAAACAAAGTGCTGATGATACTCAACCTGAGCAAAACGGTAGTACAAGCGCCAACAGGCACTGTTACAAAAACGAGATGGGCCTGATGAGCTGTAATTAACGAAGTACGCCGCGATGAGGCGTGACTGTAAGTGAGCTCTTCTGATATCGCAGGTCTTTGGACTGCATGGTGGTGGCATGGTAACACTCTGTAAATGCACTCAGTGCCTGTCATAAATATGCTGCGGCTGCGGACTGAGCATCGTTTGTGGCTGCAACCGCCAAGTGTTTCGCCGCTCGTGACCGACAACGTCGCCAGCTAACGCTGCGGATATTCGGAAGAATGACCGAACCCGAGATCGCCCGTGACTGTGCGCCAGTATCCGGTTGCTTTCGGTTAATAGTCGGTGGTGTTCGTCATGAGGGTTATGGTGCGACGTGGGTGTGAATGAGCCTGCGGGGTTACTGATGGATAAAAACAGCGCGGTGCTGTGGTACATTCATCAACGGTATGATGTTGATTGATGTGTTCAGATGTTGCTGTTACGGCGACAGGCCTGTTCTAAGTCAAGGAAGGTAATTAAACGTTGACCTGATGCTTCCGCTATAAGTGTAAGGTTGCTATGGCTCTTCAGTGTTTAAAACAAGGTTCTCTAATGTCAGAGGCTGGGGACAATGTGAGCATTTGATGGTGGTTGTGTAAGGCAAGTGGGGATATGACAGTTAATTTTTCATTGTTTTCTTGAGAAAGAGATGAGGGGAAAGGATGGGGGCGAATGGTGGGCGAGGGATGACACAGGAGACGTCAGGCCGTTGCCCGCTGCCTGGAGGTGTCCTGTTGGTTGACGGTTTTCTGTTCGACTGAACTCCTGACGGCACAAAATGAAGTTCGAGAAGGATGGATGGGGGAAAGTGGTTTCTGCCGTCAACAGTCGGTTCGTGGCAGGAGGTGAAAAGAAACGACGAAATGCGGTCTGCTGGCGCAACGTACTGTGTTCGGGCGAATCGATGTCGGATCATATAAGCGAGATGCGGGAAGTTGCGAAGCAGTTATGAACTGGCCTGCGATGACAGACGCAGCCGCTGTGAGCAACGAAACAAACTACATATTACATTATCGCCGTATAAAGATAATAATTGACGCGCGAACAGTCTACACATCCAGCCGGACATCTTTCACTGTTTCTGTTGGACTTACGAGAAGGCGAATAAATCTTGATTGAATGAGATGAAGGATGGACAAAATTGTCAGGTGGGTGCATTTGTTTTTCTGTCAACAGCTCTATGCACCGCTGGCGAGTAAATGCATGTGTGTTCCTGAAACGTGACCGCGAACGGCGGAGGAGCTCATGTTGTTTGTTTGAGGGACAGGCAAAACTGTGATGTGACCACTTTGGTGAAAGTACAGTGCATACATCATGACATACATACGATGCTCACTACGCGATTAATCGTGATCGGTGAGCTAACGCTGTCTGCGGTCTCGTCTGGGTCAAGCTTATCGGACCCCGCCAGACTGAGCAGACGACGTGCGGGCTCTGCAATTGTGGGGCTCATCGGCCTTCGGCCTTATAAACAGGTCGTGAGCCAGGCGGGGCCACTGAGACCGCCAGCTGGGCCAGATAAAAGTGTTCGTTGAATGCCGCAGTTACCTCATGTAGTATCGCCTTCGGACAAATGCGTTTGCCCAAATGGTGAGTGAGTTGTAATGGTCGCAGTTCATTTTCATTACCTAGATGCGTGAGTTCACTGAACGCGGAGATATCGTTTACAATGTTTGCTGGCTAAGCCGCCAGCGTCTGGCGTTTTCTCGATGCCACGGTCTGTTTTTGTTTCATTGTCGCCGTATGACGGGAAAAGCGAAAACTCCGCCAATAGTATTAGTGGAATATGAATCTCGTGCACGCTGCTGTTAGACAAAGCGGAGGAACGTAATGCCGTGGTATCGACCGTTGCTGGAACCAAAGATGTGTTGCTGCAATCTGTTTCTTTCGCACGTTTTTCCCCTGACGCTTCGGGCGGTCTTTCCTTTGAAAAGGCGAATGACCGGCTGTCTGTTAAAACCGGCGAATTAGTGAGCGGGTCAGATGTCTTTTTCATATTGATCGCGGCTTCGCTGGCTGCAAAGAGACAAAGATTGGCTGCATCAACACGATGACCGAGTTATCGAGCATACACGAACGACGGCCCCATCGGCGCTGAATGACGAACTGAATAATGTGATGTATTCATTGACGTGCGACCTCGCGACCATTCAAATATGTCTACGTCAAAAATAACGCAACAGACCTGAGGCGCTCGTGAAGTGGACTGGTGGTCTTTGTTGATGCGATCATTGATGTTCGGCTGCGTAATCGACGCTGCTGTGGCACTGTGATTCCTGTACCGGTCTCGATTATATGATTAAGCTGTGTTAAAAGCATCGTACTCGCTGAAACCTCAAATGGTTTGCTATGTTCTTGGCGCATCGAATGTTTGATTATTTTTTTCTCGCACCCTGTTGAGCTTTGAAGTGACAGGCATATGACGGTACGATGCGAACTGCGAGGCCACACATGTTAAACTTGTCTTGTACTCAACGGATATGCAGCTCTCGTAGTGACACGACGTATGACCTGTAACAACGGAGTGTACTCGAAAAGAATTGACCATGAACATGTTGAAGGATGGGCGGCAAGCGCGTGTTTCTTCACGAAACTGGTGTTCTTTCGCTATGCTGTTAGTGTTGACCGGTCTTTACTGTGAGCTGAAAAGGTAGTTGCTGACGCAGATGACGACGATCGAAGGGATATCAGTGCTCGCAGTGAATGCGAATATTCGTTTTGAAATGCCGTAATGTTTGGGCCAGGATTAACTGTATATTTCTGGTTTGCCACAAAGAGACGGCAGGTGAACTTTCTTTCAGGCGACGGTCAATGTCAACATTCCGGTAACGGTTGGCAACCTCTTTTTAGCTCTGTTGTGTTAATGTGGTTCTTCAGGTACAACCGGTTGCAACACAGGCCTCTGTCATGCCCCACGGCAGCTTACATGCTGTTTGTCGCAATGCGTGTGTTTGCTATAATTTGTGTTGACACCCCAACAATGCGGCCAAGATCATACCGCCATACCAGCTTCTGTTTGTCAGCGGTGTGTTGACGTGACGCCCGGCCTCCAGGCCAGGCATGCTGCGGTGGTGGGCCACTGTGACTGAGCAGGTTTTTCACTTCCGGTTCTGAAAACGGAAACTGCAAAGGTTGTTTGGAAACAATGTGAGGCCTTAAATCACATGTCCTTGATCGATGAGCTTTCGATGAAAACTCTTCGAAGATGAATACGCTGGTGCAATATGGAATTGAATGGTCAGCGTTGAAGCGCAAATTGGTAATGAAACGGTGTTATGTGCTCCGAAACGGGGAAATTGACGATCAGCTGAATACAAATGAGTGTATATTATTATCGCAGCTCTGACAGGTGGTTTTCGGCTGTTAGTTGATCTTTGACTCCTGGGGAAGAAATCTGTAACGAATAAAACCCGTGGTGACCACAGATGAACTGGAAAAAAGGCAAATTACAAGCACACGAGTCGAGTCTGCATTTCTGCTGGAAGACAGAGGCTGACGAAGCTGGAAAAAGAGCAGGCGATCAGTTTGATCGCTCTCCTGAATATGGTCGCCAGAAACGGTTTCCTGACCGGTGCGGTAATCACAGCCAGTGGCCTGCTCCCACTGGCAAGACGCCTGTCAGGTCAAATCACAGGTTGTGTCAGGCTAATGTGTTTGTTCATGAAGCACAACCGCTCAACGTG
>BRZM01002855.1:0-12174 GCA_033238685.1 Lates japonicus | reverse complement strand
CTGGCGTCTTATGAATGACAATTAAGCCCTTCTCTCTCTCAGAGGAGTTACTGCATTAAGGAAAAGAAAGAAAGAAGGGAAGGGAGAGGAGGAAGGGAGACACTTGGAGGCTGAAAGGAGGGAGGAGCAGAGGTAGAAAGAGGAAACAAGATTTAATAGCTGGACTGTAGATTCAGAGCCAGAGGTCAGAAGTAAATCTCCCACACCCAGCCTCCAAAGAGGTTTTGAATAGCAGCAACCACCAGCAGGACAGCAGAGCTCGTCTTACATACACACACTCTCTCTCTCTCTCTGTCTCTCTTTCTCACTCTCTTTCTCTCTCACACACACACACAGACACACACACATATATATACATAAAAACACACAACATCACCTCAGAGTAACGTGAATGCCTCATTTTACTGTATGCACTGTGCGGCAGTGTTGATATACAGCCCTAACCTGCAGGGTTTGTACAGAGTCCTCTCCTCATGGACTCCGCTCAGTGTGGCCCCTCCAGGCTTCCATACACATTTGCCTTTTTTTACCATGGGCATCACTGAGAGCAGGCAAATGCCAAGAAGGCTACCATTTACCTCAATATGGACACACCCCCAGGCTGGGGCAGCAATACTGCCCCTGTGGTGTCAGGCACTACCTCACCTCTGTGGACACAGGGCAGCTGCCCACAGCCTACACACAGACACACACCATTCAAGTTGGCGCATGTGTAGATTAACACACAAATGTGCATAATTTTTGCATAGGTGCACACTTGTAGTCATGAAAAGACAAAACACTCACAGCATATACACACACACCCTCAGTGCTATCACTTGGTTGAAATGAAATACCACTGAAGACAGGAGGGCCAGCCATCCCCCTGGAAGGTTTCACCAGCTCCAGGGAATGGTACCCATTACATTCGGGTTATCTCTTTTTGTTATATGGGACCAAGTGTCATCTTTTAAAATTTGGATTTACTTGTTTCTGCCAAAACAGAAACCGACTCACAGAAGCGACGAAGGACAGTGTGGATGTGCAGCCCAGCTGACACCCATCTAAGCAAGTAGCAAGAGGATAGATAACAGAGTGACTGAGAACCAGTGGTGGCCACGTCCATTGAATTAGCATGCATAGAAAGGGCAGTTTCTGTCTGCAGTAGTACACTTATGATGGCTGCCATTGGATATTGATATGTATTTTCATGGGAGTGAGCTGTGTTTCATGCATGGACAGTGCATTAGACATAAAAAGATGGGATGTTCTCAGCCGAAATTTCGCATCTTCAGAGGCAACTCAGCCTCTCTTTTAGTCTCATGCATTTCACCAGTGCTCACCACTGTGACAGTAATATCTTATGGCAAACATCCATGGCAGATATCGTAGTGTATTAGCAAAACAACCATTTAAGAATGTTGATTTGATTATAAAAGCCCACTCTGTTCATTCCAATTCTGGGGCCAAGCCAAATCTAACTGGGTTTACCACTCTTACATGAAGAGAATGAAAGAAAGAGTCTAAGAGACTAAGAAAAATGTTTTATATTCAATGCCAAGCAGTAGTTCATACTGGGCACTTGTACAGGATGGGTAATGTGCACCCCTCAGAAGTACCTAAGCGGAGGAACGCATAGCAGGGATCATGGGTAAACGTCACAGATGGCCAAGCCTAACTGTTTCAAACGTCTGGAGCAATGCTGGTAGGAGAGGAACTGGAGCACCATGGCAGTGTCTGGTCTGAGTCTCAGAAGAATCCTTTCCTCAAGCACATCACCACTTCCAGAGATCCGTCACCTTCCCTGTACTACCCTACCTTACTCCAGCCCATGTCAGTGCCCTTTCTGGAGCCTAGCTCAGACTGTATTGCACCCCACCACCATCATAACAGCCCCCACCCAGCCAGGCTGGTGGGAGTTTTTGCACTACTGCAGCAGTCCTCCCTTTTATCACCTAACTCATCAAAGCTTAAACAATGTCCCTTGTTGGATTACACATTAGTTTCCCTCTCACCCCAAACTGACACCCTGACCCGCACTGTGTAACAGAGGCTGGCAGTTGTAGAGGGCTCAGTCCCAAACCTGTCTTGTTGTCAGTATTAGACCAACAGCACATACCCCTCACCCCTTACCCCACCCAACAAGGGGTGGAGAGAGATCCCTGCATAGAAGGGTAGAGAGGGCTGGGTAGCACAGTCATTCTCTTTGTAGTGCTCATTTTCCTGCCACCCTTACTACAGCAGAATCACCACAGTGACATTTCAAATTCTGAGCCCTCCTCCAAGCAGCCTCCCTCTAGTCATCATTCTCTCTCCCCTTCTCCTCTTCCCTAAGCACCCTTGCTATCTTACCCACTCACTGCTGGGTGGGTTGCCCCCGGTTGGCCCAGAATCACTGACACCAAATGGGATCCAGGCCTCTCTCTTGTGAGACAAGGCTGGCTATAGCTGCCCTTTCGAGTGGTGCCACCGAATGAATGTGAACGGCAAAGCAGCAGCATCGGGAACGAGAGACTTGAGCACGAGAATGTGAGGATGCGAGAGAAGAAGAAAGCATGGGACAGGAAACAAAACCGCTGAGGGCCTCAGCCCTCACTGCCATCATTGACATGGGTGAGAAAGGGTGATGTGGCTGGTTGTAGAGACGATGATAACAAACACTCGGAGGAAGGGGAGGCGGAGATGTAGGAATATGCACGGTCTCCCCTTCAGTTCCCACAACTGCCCCACATGAGCCCCCGCTCCCATGCCAGCCGACCACCCCAAATGCCCCTCCCCGCCCCCCAGCTCCCTCAAAAAGGATAACCTCCAGTTTTCATACAGTGAGGATCAGGAAGAGATCCATTCCAGAGATGCAGGTTTGGAATTCCAACACATCTTTGTAAAAGAACTGAAAAAGAGAAAAAGAAAACAGTGACGTTGTTCTCGTGAGCTGGGTATGTGTGTGTGACAGTAGGGATTACAATGCTGCTTTACCTTCTGAGTCTGATTTAGATTAAGAAAAAAAAGATATATGAAATGAGTATAAATCCATAAAACAAAATGAAAAGAGATGACTTTAAAAAACGACTCCTGAACAAAATTATTGGAGATTTTTCATTTTATCATTTTCTTATTTTTCTGTTTGTTTTTTGACGCTTAAACTGCTCTGTGTAAAAGAGGAAAAAAAAACAGCTGTAGTCACTTTTTGACCATGCGTGCAGTGTAACATAGAAAATATTTCACTTCTTTTTCACATCTATAGTTTGTGTTGATAAGCCAACTGATCTGTTTGTCTGTGTGTCTATCCAGTTGTCCGTCCCCTTTTATCAGGAGGAATTTACAACCAACAAAACAGGAATTTCTTTTTTATATTTTGTTTCTTTTTTTTTTTTTAATGAAATACAACTTTGGAGAAAAAAAAAACACAAACAGGAAAAAGAATACAAGAGAAACTGAAAATACAAAAAAAAAAATGAAACTGAAACACAATCTTGTCATACCTCACACAACACAAAACTCAAAGGAACTTGGGAGGAGTCATATTTTGCAGGCACATGTGAAAGTTCAGAGATGCATATACTATAGATTTAAAAAATGTATATGTTAAAGATAATATGTGCTTGTGTGTACGCATCAGTAGAAGTTACAAAAGGACTCTTCCCTCAAGCTTTGGTGCTCTTTATCTTATTGATTTGGTTCTTGGATGATGGGAGATGCAAAACAAACATGAGAAGATGTTGTGAGACCTTAGAGACCATCTGCTCGTGCTAATGTGAGCTCTTCTCCAACTTAAAGGCACAGTCTAAGACAGTAAACTTAAAATGTGAATGGTCCAGAGACTGAGGGATTATGACTTTTGTAATGGCTGAGTGTTTTATGGTATTGAATGTAGCTGACAGAGGGGGCTGGACCTGAGCCCGGCACCCACAACCTCCAACTTCCACACACCAGCAGTAAGGATAGTGGTGTCATATAGAGGTTACAAACAACCAACAAAACTGAGAATATATATATTGCCCATCTGGAAGGTGCAATACTATGTTATGTATTTTTGTATGTTTTCTGTTTTGATTTTATTTTCATTTCATTTACATTTTATTTTGGCCATAACCAATGATGTAAATACAAAAACATACAACACTCAAGATTTATTGCAACAGAGTAAATTTAATCATCCCACTGTCCCGTAGGAGGAAAAAAAAGCAAAGTAATGTGTAATGCTTCTTACATTTGTATGTGTGCACTCTCTCACGTGCATGCAGATCCATATTCAGTGCCTCTGTGACATTAATTCCAACCAGCTCTCCTCTTTGTTTGCAAGAGATAGATTCGTATCCTCATAATTTTCACACAACAACACTTCAGACATGAATTTATAGTTGTGTGTATTCAGTGAAATCAGATCCAGTTCTTCCAAACTATTGATGTGAGTGTTGCCAGCAGCCACAGTGGCTAAAGGTCAGGAGGACAGGGTTTTTTTTTCTTTCATAAAGTGGGAGGTGGAGGAGGGAGATATGAATAGAAGCTGAGAAAGTTATTATCTGGCATGAATGTCAGCTAACCTGGCTGCTACACACACACACATTATAGTTGGAAAAGTCCAAATTGGATTTCCCCATCTGTCCACCAGCCCATAGCCTCCCAGAGGCCAGCCTTGAAATCTCGCAAGCTCAGTTTTGACATAAGGCAGTCAAGAAAACTTGGACCAGTTTACAACTGGGACTTGTAAAAGCCTCATTCACACTTGTCATTTCAAGTGTTCCCTCATTTACACTTATATCCATCAAAAAGCAGCTTGCCTCCATTCTGGTTTTCCTGGGGTATGTGCAAACCAGGATCACATCACTCCAGACCAGAGGGTGGTGGTAATGCACCTGAAGCAGGTTAGAAAATAACAAAAGAAGAATAACCTGTGCAGTCTAGCAGTTTAGTTACAACTGAAAGAGTTATCATTAACAAGTTAACAACTATCCATAACTAACACAAACACATGGATAAATTTTGTGTATGTGCTACAAGCAAGACAGAAGTTTAAACGGAAGTTAACATTACATATTTGTCTTGGAGAGACAGATGCATTTACACGTTTTCAACATCTTGCTAGAATGTGTCTTTAAGTCATCTTCTTGATTGCGCTCACAGCTTTTTTGATATCTTACAGTTAAATGGTCCATAAGTGTTAATGGGGTCTTGATGACAGTTTTGACAGAATACCATATTTGGTTTTCAGTTCTCTCTAGTTAAAGCTGAAAGTAATTTTGGTTATGCCCAGTAATGACACCCCTAACTAAAGCAAACTGAGTGTTACCCGACCGCAAGAAGCACAGCGTGGTTTTCAAGGCTGGCCCTGTGGGGCCTTTAAACTCATCCCTCCATAGATATTATGATCCTGGTTTATTCTCACATATTGACACATTGGACAAGGGTGGAGATTGTCTGTGATGTTTTTTTGGTTTTATGGTTGTGTTCGGTCCCCTCCATGCCAAATGTAGAGTTTGTGAAGACATGCAAGTAGCAAGATGTCTATGCAATTTCCCTCCAACTCCCTCCAAAATACAAGCTCAGTATAACAACAATGAGCCCAGTTTTGCTTTTGAAATAAAATTTGGCCCCGGCTTGAATACCAGAGGCTCTTTGCTTGACCTAAAGACCCTTGCTACTTTGTGTTGGCGAGGGTCCGGACTGCCCAGGTGAGCTGGCCTTAAGCCCAGCTGACTGGCTGGTCCTCAGGGTCGGTAGCTCTAGGCGGTAGTCTAGGTCCCAGAGGACAAGTAGGAGGGGTACTGGGGATGTTGTGGAGAATAAGGATTCTACGAGATGTGCTGTTTTTTGTAAACTGCTCAGAAAGTGGTGTGTGTGTATGTATGTGTGTGTTGTTGATAAGTTTGGGTACTGCTTAACATCTACTTGATGCAATGCTCTCATTGTTTGGTGGGTTGAATGTTATGGCTACAATGCCATGAATTCCAAGATTTGGACAAACCCCTAAATTCAAACCTTTTGCAATATGTGTTTGAAGCTTTAAATTTTCTATCCTGAGACCAGGTTAATGTAATGTTAAAGAGCATTTTGGGTTAGTTGATGTCCATCAGTGGGATGTACATAGCATAAGCTACATTTACTTGAGTCATTACCTCTGCTTTTGAAACATGAGGAAGGGATTTGACCTGAATTGACCTGAAAAAAAAGTAATAATAAATAACTACATCACCCCACTTGAGATGAACATCTACAGCCTACTGACCATCACTTCTACATGAGCACTTAAACAAAAAGCACTTTCAATGGCCCAAACCAACCCACAATAAGTGGAGGAATCTTTTGTGGCAATATTTGCGACAAGATAAAAAAAATATATATATATAAATTGCACCCAAGCCAAATGCCTTTTGCACCATTTAGTGTTTTTTAAATCAGTTTAACCCAAAATAAACAGAGCTGCAGCCTTTGGGCAGAGACAGCTAATAACTCATTATAAAGTTTACAATTATTTTTTAATGAAGTGCAATAAGTGAGTGAGTGAACCTTTTGGCGTATTCCTCGTCTCATCAGATCTTTTTTATACATTGGTGGGGAAATAATAATCTCATGATTGCCTTTAAGATGCACCAACCCATGAGAGCATGAGCTAGACCCACTCCAGACGTACACACACACACACACATGCACACATACAAACACAGACCACTTTTTGTGACTGGGTAAAGGAAGCTATTGAAGGATTCTCTCAGGTAAAAGAACATTTTCTAATAAATGATGATGAACCTTAGATGAAAACCCATTGTTAGCTCATCTTTTTCTTGTCCTCTCAATTTATAATCAGCAGTGTACCTTTTTTCTGTTCTGTGTTCAGTCCTGGATGAGTATCAGGATAAAAAAAAAAAAAGGTGTAGACATCCAGGTTTCATAAAAATTGGACCCTGAGTCTACATCACCGATAAAGAATTATGCCCTCATTGCTTTCTTAACCCTAAGTGAAAACACATTTCTTCATGTGTGAAGGTGGGAGAGTGACGTGTCTGTTGGATTTGTGTAGCTGGGAGTTCTGTTTGTTTGGGTTTAGTGCTGCACTGTATGGAAGCTCATTCCCTCCAGGAAAAAGAAAAAACAAAATTAAATTACCAAAATCAAATCAAAATGAGAAACACTGTCAAAGTTTTGACTTTATGTGTCAAAATTATGAAAAAGGAGTTAAAATTTTTGACTTATTACGTCATTATTTTTGACTTACTATCTGAAAATGATCACTTACTATCTTAATTTTGACATTGTCATCATCATTTATGATTTACAGTCTCACAGATTTGGTTCACCCTGAACATTTTTATTTTTGTCATCTATAAGCTTTGTCATATTATCTCAAAAGCATGACTTAGTGTGACATAATTTAGATTTTTGAGCAAGTTTTTTTTAACCAATAATTTTCTTAATTACATTTTTATCATCCCTAATTTTTTATCTTTTATTCTCGATGGAAATGGGCTTCCATACCACAGTGAAAACATGCAAACTTTTTTTTCCTTTTATTAAAACTCGGGCCAGCTTATTTTTATTTCAGAAATCCAGCTTGAGCATGTGATCCCAAATAAATCACATTTTGACTTTTCTCATAAACACGTGCCAGAGTGTACAAAAGCAAATTCAGCCCTTACTGTCAGTAATAGCTCAGTCTTTGCACCTTCTCCCTTTACGGTCAAAGTGCTAGCAGCAATACCTAGCCCTCCCTCACTCAGTTGGCTAATGGTGTACACACAGCAGTACGTGGCTCCCATCCAATCTGGGCACCATCCATTCTCGAGGGGGAGGGGGGCAGAGGAACTGGCTTTGTTCTTCCACCCACAGGCCTGTTCTATTTCAGTTTGCTTACTGTTAAACTTTGTGATGTACTGAAAGGTTGGCATGGCTAAAAGTAAAGCTGTGCATGTATATAGCTGTGTGCATGTGAATGTAGACGTCCATGTTCACGTGAGAGAACTGTGTTTGGTGTGTGTCAGTGTGTGAACGCTTTGCTATGAACGTCTGTGGTGCTGATTTCTGACTGACCTGCTTCGCTTTACCCTCCCCAGAAACCCCCCAAAGCACCTTTTTAGGCCGTGGTACGTGACAGAAGTCTGTAAAACAGAGTCCTGTCTTAGACTTGTATTATTTCCTTTGAAGAATGTAACTAATATTGTGTTCAGCAGGCTAACAGTAAAGAGTAAAAAAGGAGGGAGACTTGGGAACCATTTATATGTGAGAGCGGTGGGACTGTAGGAGATGAAAACTGAATTGCAAGAGCAGGTAATATTTCAGAAGAAAAGCTACAATGATTCCTACAAACAAAGGGCTAGACTGTCGCCATAGAGCAAGATTACTGCTGCGATTGCAGTTCAAAGGTTTGCTATGTTGCTTCTTTTCCCAAATGATGGCCTTATTGATTGCTTTTGTACCCCTCCTCCTCTGTGGCATTGTTCTACAGTGTGTTTCATAGGGCACTAGAGGATTTATTATGAAGACTTGCACTTAGGAAATGCATGCTGTGGAGTTGGGTCTCTGGTGAAGAGTGAATTAGAGTGCTGGCTAGTAGCAGTTGAGGACTCCCAAGAGTAATTTTTAGGTTATTGCCACACACAACATTAAATGATTTAATCCAAGCCAATACCCCATTTGTGGCCACATTAGCACTACAACAGAAATCATTTGAGAATATTTAAGCCCATGAGCTGAACAATGTAAACTAAAGTGCCAAATCTGTGTATTGGGTGCACCCCAGCAACACTGTTAAAATTTTGAAACAATAACATGCATGTTCAGACTGATTTTTTAAATTGTGACTGTTTAAAAAAAAGTGCTTGTTACCCATCACATATTATATGTTAATAGCTGAGTAATGAGGCGTTTTGTAAATAAGAGTTGTAGTCATCATGAGATAACACTAAACCACCAACTCACCCCCATCCCGCTTCATTCACTGCTCTGCACTATGATCTGGCCATTAGACGTTATGAATAGCTTTGAGTGGATGCTGACATTGTCCTGTTTTGAAACTATTGTTGCCTAGTACACCAAAATCCCAAGACAGAACTCAGAGCACTTACAGGTGGTAGTGTAGCGTCAACTTGCAAGTTGTTTTGTGCTGCTCAGACTATCTATAAGGAAGAGATTTGTAGTCATGGAGTATTTTTTTAAACGGGTGGGAAATCACATGCCTAGACAGCTAAGAATGTACACAAATGAGCTCATCTGTTCATAGTCTATCAATTAGAAGTATAGGTCAGAAATTAGATAAATTATATGAATTATATTGTAGTTTGGGGAGATCTGTGCTTATGAGAAAAATATGCAATGTTTGTAGAAAATAAGCATTAATTGGTTCAGAACTGCTCAGGTTTGATAAACCGGCCTTAAAGGGTGCTTTCCGTCTTCTCTTTCTCCCCCCGTGTTCTTGATCCAACATGTCTCCTTTGTCCTCTGTTCTGTCAAACACCCTCAGAGCACGTACACTGTTAGCTCTCTTGGCACATGCAGTACATAAACCCGCTGTTGTATGCAAAACTAGAGGGAATGCTCTCTCTGCTCAGCTAAGTTTGAAACCTAAAGAAAGGGATCAGATCATGAACCATTTTCCACTCTATAGCAGGTCCAAGCCACTTTATACAGCACCAGCAAATCACCGACAACCACCTCTTCAAGGCTTCATGTCCACCGGGAACGTCTTCTTTATTCTACCGTGTTTTTTGCTCACATTGTTTACAACAGAAAGGACTAAGTGTTGCATGTACACAAAGCTAAGCATGCCTATAGTATGTTCTTGAAAACTTTTAGCAAAAACACACTATGCTTCAGTGGTTTCCTCAACAACAGGACCAGTGTTTCACTAAAAAGCGGACACCTGGTGGACACGACAAGTTCTACGTCTTGTATGGAGCAGTTGGTGCTGGTAGATGTTTCCATGTCTGACTTCTAGGTGGGGTTATGTTGTACAAATGTCTATGATCTATTTGTGTCTGTATTCACTATTTTACTATCCACCGTCCTGTCAGAAGAAAGATAGGATAGAAAAGACCGCGTAGAGAACATATGATAAATCAAGAGAAAGTAATGAAGGTCGAGGAACCTTTCCAGAGATCTGAATGAATGGACCGTAAGCACTGACAGTATGCAGGAGTTTACTTTATCTTGATTTAACAGATGCCAGGTGTAAGGTCTGGACAATGCATTTAAACCACAACTCCCTTTGCAAACCTTGTGTGTTTAGACATTTTTGCAAGTTCATCCAATAGAAACGTGATGAAGTAAACCTCAAAATCTGCAGAGGTCGAGTTATCTCGGGGTTCAGTTTGATTTGTTGTTTCTTTTGGAACTTCTGTTGTCTTTTTTGTGGATTTTCTCAAGGACCCTGTTCAGTCTGCTCAGTATATCTATGACTATAGAAACACAGATTATAGAACTTCATGATTTTAAACCAGCAGTAGACATTTTACAAAATATATAAAGAAATATACATGCAAATGAGCTATAAGAAAATCTTCACCACAACAGCTAATACAACTACTTTTCTTACTTTTGTATCACTCCTTCAAGAGTTCCTTGCTTCACTGTGACTGCAGAGGCTGCTGGGAAAACTATGATGTGTTCTGCAGACACTCAGGGGTTATGACCAGTCTGGTCAGGGTCAGGGATTGTTGGAAGGTGCCAAAGACAGGATAAGAGGTGTTTTTGTCAGTTAATGTTGAAAGCATGTCAACCTGTTGTCACAGCTCTCCGTGAAAACTGTAAACCAGGCAAGTCCTATTATCTCTGGAGATAAGCGAGAACAACAAAGTACAAGAGAATGGAGTAAAGACGTCGCTCATCCTGATCCAGGACTTTCATTGTATTTATCACGGTCCTCGGTGGTCTGGATGCTCTTTTAAAACCAGACGTTTCAGCCACTCTGTGGTTCCTAAACTTCATGATGGGAAGAATGTTATAGGCAATCCTCTTAATGACCTGTAAGGTGGAGAGAAAATATGAAAGATCTCCACCTTTGAAAATGTGGCACCAAAAGCATTTTCTCCCTAGACATCTCTAAAACTGTTGACAGGACGCCTCAAACTGGAAACAATGTCAATATTGTGAAGGTTTGATATTTGTTGAAAATTCCCCCAGTCTAGAGAGGCTATTTTTATGTGTCATCCCAACATAAAGTCTACAGGCCAAGTGGGAATGTGTAGGCCAGGCCAGTGGTAGAAACACTAATGTGCATGTGCAGTGGGCCATGCAACGCAGAAGCAAACCCTGAAGCAGCAATTTTCATTCAAGTGAATGGACACCATCTTGGAGTCTGGTATGCAGTACTTACAGTACATCTCTGGTAGCAAATTTCTGAATAAAAAACATAGTTTTGTTACTTTGCATTTGCCTGCCCCACCTTACAAGTCACTAAGAAGACTGCCTACCATTCAGAGAGTTTGTATTTTCCACATTTTTCCCATAATTAATTTTTTTGAGCCGGTGGGTGACTGAAATATCCACGTTTGTCTGTCACAGTCCTGGATCAGAGATCGGTTGTCACATGCTAAAAGATGTTTTCTAGAGACAATAAGAAGCCAAAGGGAATAAAAGTCCAGATGGATATCTGATGTTAAATAAAACATTGTGCTTGCAGCTTATAACAGAGTTTGCAGGTACATGCTAAGCTAGAGTCTGCTGCAAAACAATGGAAAGATTCCACAGTATGCAGGGAAACACATGGCCATTCACTGTACAAAGAGTAGTGATCTTCTTCAGAGTTAGTGGCAATGAAAACAGGCGAGACATAGGAGAGCCATGACACATATATTTTCAGGGTAACACAAAGAGTAGCAGAAACTATTTAAAAGTTTACTTTTCTGTGATGATGATACTATAGAAATTGCCCTGATACTACAACCCGCAGCCTCCTCGTATCTGGTACAGGTTGAACCAGACAATAAGAAAACATCATCTGACGCAGGTTTCACTCTTTACATCTCTGTTTCTCTTTTCATTTAATTCTCTGATGACATCCCTGTCACATGCATGCAAAGCAAAGAAACAATATTCAGGATTCATTCCCATGAAGCACAGGGGCAAATAAACATGCAAGGACATACAGTCAAGCTTTAGGCATTGCTCTGGGTTAAATAAATACATACTGCCTCGTCTTTCAAATAAACATAAACACACATATGCGCAGGAAACCTCCGAATATCTACTGTGATCTCCTCTCAC